>JANKKB010030210.1:0-77360 GCA_026225775.1 Bursera palmeri
AGTTATATGAACATTTAAGTTTATGTAACACACAAATTAACAAGGGAAGTGTAACTTTGGCATACAAACGCCATGGCTTGTTGTTTGGAACTCACGTTATGCGCCATATGTAAGCCTTAACCGCTCTTTAAGGTAATCGGCACTGCAGATTGGGGGATATCTGAAAAGACAATCCAATAAATGTTAGTTCTGATCTTTGATATTAGATCCTTGCAAGAATAATTGAGTTGAAACTAATGTGACAAAAATGAGTGATATTGACAGTTTCAGCCCCCCTATAAAACAATTCCAAGTATCTGTTCTAAATTGAACTTTGAATTTCCCCTTTCTTGACAAATTTACAGATATGAACTCAACAACTGCAAAGATCTTCCATGGGAAAAAATTCTAAACAAAGGAGATACCACCAGCATTCTTGAAGAGATTGGTGAATATAATTTTATCCATACCTTGGGGGACATGACTCGCTGCAACAACTTTCCAAGCATTCTACAATACAGTCGCTGTTGGGATCCAAGAAAAATGCCGCCTGCAATGTTACAATTTCAAAACTGCCAATTATTACAACAAAAAACACCCGTGATGGGAGAAGCTGGCATCATAAACCAGCGGCATTTCTGAATATCCAACGAAAATAAAAAAATTTAAAAAAAAATTTCAATTTGTTGGTACAGGTTGTGAGAAAGCACTTTAATTCACTTTCAATAGCATTTGGAATAAGAAGCAAACTTTTAACATCTTTTGCACCACTAGACCCATTTAGATATCAGAGTTCATGCTTGAGGCATGATGAAAGAACGCACAAAATACTCATCTTTAAATAAAATACAACTTATTTGGTTTATATGCCATGAATTTGTTATTTGTTATCTTGTAGTCTACGCAAAAATTCTACAGTTATTCTTTCATTATAGATTCAGAACTTACAGAAGTGACACCATAAGAAAACAGATTTCACTAAAAGCAACAACATCTCATATTAGCTAACTTTTAACATCCAAAAGTTGCATGCAAAGAAGAAATGTGTAACTATTTTCCTGGGCCAAATACCATATTCCACTCAGACAACAATCAACGGATGGAATAATCTACTCAAATGAGCATCCAATTAGATCACATTAATAAAGTAAATCATCAATGACTATTGGTAAATCTAATGTATAATATTCTCCCTGATCAATCTAAAGGTGGGGAATAGATCTTCTGTTAAAGGTGTCAACCCCTGTTCATAAGCTATGGCTCCAAAACTGAAAACGTAATGGCTTAGAAAACTATATGAAAACAATAAAGAATAATAATGGTAACTCAGAAAGAAATGAAAGATTACAGAGTAGCGTTCTTGTCCCACTGGCATCACTCTGTGAAGGGTTGACCTACAAGTAAAGAAAATGAGTTAGGATAAGAAAACTCGCCCTTGCAAAAGAACCCACTCAATATTAGCATTAGTTTAATAACAACATATTTATTAGATCCTAAAACCTGTATATAACTCAATGGAGGAAAATGAAAAGTAGGTTCAATTAGCAGAGTGATAAATTACCGAAATAAACAATTAGTCCATCTCTCCATCATGTCTCCAATATTTACAATGAAGGACCTGCAGATTCAAATACCAAGTTCTGATTCCAGAATTACAAAACCATTTACCATCCAACATAATAACGTAAATATATATCATATGTGTGACAAATCAAGGAGAAAGAGAAACAACTATCAATATCACAGTGCCAAAACAGCAAGCCCTAGATTCTCAAAATAATAAGATGATATCCAGAATCAAATTTATCCTAGCATAGTCCAGTGATGTGTATACTTGATTGGAAAATAATAACCAGTTTATCATACTTACTATTAGATTTTCTTATCTAGTTGTCTAAATGAACATGAGATTCATAACATAGATTTTTAGTCAAAATAACAAAAAGGAGATAGATTTTTAGTCAAAATAACAAAAAGGAGATAAATCTCTTCTCACAACCTAAATTCCTTTTACATTAAAAGAAATGCCATCATGGATTTACCCCTTAATATTTGGCACATCCTCCCATATTCGGGGTTGATTGAATTTCTCCCTGCAAACCTGTTAGACTGATAACTTAGATGGGCAAAACCATTAGCAATTGAAGCTATGATGCTGAAAATTGAGTTTATTTAAGATCAGCATGCCTGGAGTCCTGGAACACCATCAGTTGCTAGAAGAGTAATCATTCCATAATCTGAATGAGCAGAAGCACCGAATATTTCTTCAGCAGAAGAATCTAGTTCTGAAATTAGAAATAAGGGGCACCTTATCAGGGACACATAAGGAACTCCATGAATAACAGCACTCGAAAGGGGGCACCTTACTCAGCAATATATAAGGAAATCCATAATAACAGCTTGAAAGCATTGGCCTTAAGATATTATCAACTAGATCTACCTGGGTTGATTCTAATTTGGTCAAGAGATAAAAGAATATAGATCTGTCTCAGATAAGAATCTAAATATATAAGCTTCTTTACTGGAAGGCTGCGTCCTTAAAACATAAATCTGAGTGAAACATTTGTCCTTGGTGAGATGCATATTAAAATGTATACAACTTCTTAATTATACTGTGGCAGCAGAGCTTAATAAAATCCACTAATTCTCATGTAACTACTTTGTGAACGAATATATTGAGTTATGTTTGAAAAGAAATACTGCTTCAATTGGGTTTGGCGGTCAGATTCTGAATTTTCAAAACTTTATTTCAAGGATCAACACTCCATTATAAAATATTTTAATGTCATTTAGATGTACAAGAATGACACTTTCTGCAAGAATACAAGATGCACTATTAAAAGGAACTCCAATAAAAAGGGAAATGAACAGAAAATCCCTTTAAGATTCACAATCGCAAATGACATATATTACAGGTGACAAAATGCAAAGAAGTCAGATTGCTCCTCCACACCTGGATAATGTAACAGTCGAAGAAATGCCATTGGTGGATTCAAGGCCCCAACTTTCTCAAAGAAATCTTCATCCAAGTTCAAAGCCATAGCAATTAAATGGAGTAATCTCTTTCCAGCAGACCTGTGACAAAAAACCAACCCCCATTTTAAAGTTGTACCAGCCAGCTATTTCTTTTCACTTTTGTCCACTACTTGGCTACTAGTCCGAGCACCCCCACCCCCTTTTTGCTTCTGGTTAAGCTTCTTTTGGAAGAGAAAAGAATGTGACAAGTGGCTCCTGGCTCTCCAAAATCTTAAATAGTCAAATGAACTGAAAAATAACACACAAGGATGCCACAAAACACACAGTCCATTAATACTTAGTTGTCAGCTTAAAATGTCCTTGTGCTGCCAACTTAGGCTGGTTACAAACGCAGAATTGAAGCATAGAGCAAGAATCTTAGATTTCCTCGTTGCAGGTGCAATTCAGTCAATGGGTGTAAATGCTTCGTAAAATAGTAAAAAGTAATAATCAAACCATGTCATACTATTGATGGGTTATCTTGTGTCCTAGGGTATTGTTAACAAATTTAAATGGCAAGTAATAAAGTGATCTTAACATCTAAGAAATGCAAGTTGTTAATAAATAATTTTGACTTCCTTAAAATTTCTAATGTCTGGCCAAACGTTAATAATTTAAACAACGCTGAAATATTGTGCAAATCTCTAAATGATATGAATCTTCCTTAGTTAATTGTATTTGGATTGTGTAAACCATGCAAAAGTAGAGTTCAAAAAGCAATCCAACATTTGGGAGAGATCAAACTCACAAGACTTTGTTATAGTAACAGGTCATTGTGGATTTCCAAGATGGCAGAAGTTCTGGAATTTCCTAGCCAAGACAGCATCCAAAATAATGCTCAATCATTATTATTTCTAACGTCAAAAAAATCATATAAGGGAGATAATGAAGTACATTTGCAAGCATGAATCAGGAAATTTAGGAAAATAATATGAAGATGATAGATATTGCCAACTACGACCAGCATTATCGCCTATATAATACAGAAAATAGCATTTAAGTGCATGCATATTACAAACAAGAAATACCTTCAGGTGGCCATTGATTCAAATTACTCAGAGTTCCTTCTAAAGGACCAAGGTAGAAACTCTCTTTCGAGTCACCTGTTTTAGAATCCATCCACATATGAATAACAACATAATGAAATGGAAAAAAAAAATCTCATGCCATAGATCGTTCTTACAATCAAAGATAAAAATAAAATAAAAACCTTTAGAAGTAGTAGAGGGGTCAAGAGTCTCAGCATACAGAGGCGTGTAGCCTCTATGCTCCTTGCGAGCCAATCTAATCTTCTGATCCAAAGGAAGTGAGAAAAACTTTCTACTCTCCTCGACCATTCGCGTAAGTAACTCTTCCTCAACTCCATGATTCACCAGATAAAAGAAGCCATACTCAATGCACGCCTAAATTACAAATGAATAAAGGGCGTTACCATTTTATAAAAACAATTCATAAGCACCTAATGGTTCTTGCTAAGAGAGAAGAGAACCTGACGGATTGATTTGGAAGTGGAGAGGCGGTCGGGCGAAGAGAGGTCTATGATGGGAAGCTGCAGAGATTTCGTCATTGGCTTACTGCTTCTAGTCTGCTTCTGCTATTAAATTTTTTTTTTCTGGCCCATTATATATCTCTCGCACGTGGCAGTTACATTTTCAGAAAATCACGCAAGTTGGCGGTATAATTGTCAAATGGGGCCCCCAAGAGGGATTTGACGCCCTTGACCTTTAATATCCCTTTTATTTTAAGATGATCGCCTCAGGGTTAGATACACTTTACTACACAATTGTCCCTAAAATCATGTAAGAAATCTTTTCTCCGAGTCTTTACATAAATTAAAAAAAAATTAATATAATATAATTATTAAAAAAAATTATAAGTCATAATCACGATCACAAGATTCACAACTCAATAACTTTATTATTGTTATTATTGTTATTATTTTGTTTTCGTTATCGTTCTGTGCAACTTTCCGTTCGGTATCCCTTTTATCTAAGCTATTATCCATTTGAGATTACATATTTCAGTTTTGAAGAGAGAACAATTATTGTAAAGTTTGCTCATTTAAAAATAAAATAAAATAAAATTGTAGGCCATAAACCCAAGTTTCTGCGCTATTTGTTGAATCTTTTATTTTTCATTCTTATAACTGCATAATGTGAATGTCTTTGTCATCCCGTCGAGCCTATTCTCCTATGAATGAATGCCAAGCGAAAATCTATTGAGCTACATATCAAAATATCGGCTTGCGCATTAGCTTACTCAAAAATTTACACAAAAATGTGGCCCAAGCGGTATGAATCTTTCCCTCTGACTTACAAAATACATGGCTCGAAAATCCCATTTGCAGTAAGATTATGACCCGTCAAACCAGGATCCTTCTGTTGAATCTCAATAGCACGCAAACTATAACCACTATGAAGTTATACTCGAAAACTTGCTCTGCATGGAGAATAGGATTAACTGTGCATCTCTCTCATTACAAAGTTAGGGTTTCGATGTGTTTCAGGCTCTCAAAATGTACAACCTTCCAATCAGTAGCCCCGGCCTGAGGAGCGTCATAAAAATCTAAGTTGTGGATGGCTAAATGCAATGTTTTATCTCCTGGCAAATCTGCTTCTTCTAATTCCTCTCGTGGGTGTTGTATAAGAAGCTACTACTCCTCCCATTCCCACAGCTCTATCTGGACTCTGCTCCTCTTCCTCGTCACTGGTTTCATCAGATCTCCATCTAGGCCCACCATTCGCATTTGCATAGCTATCCTCCACAGCAAGAGCCTTCTTACTGTTGCTGAAAATTTTAAAACCACCCCAGGCCCACCCCAAAAGAAAGAAAAACTTTCACTATTAATATTATACTTCTTACTTTTTTGGCAGATACGTGAACTTAAACAGGGAAAAAAAATACTATAAATCTCTAAGTGCACTTTTGGTATAACTTATTTATTAGTCAAATAAACATTTTAATGCCATTTTTTTTTTAATTATTATTATTAGTTGCAATACTAGAAAAGCTTATAGATTTTATTAGAGAAACTCAAATTTTTCACTTTCAGAATAAACACTTTTTAAGCTTTTGTAAGGTTTTTAAATATCAAAGCTACCTCATGTTATTTCAGAAATTTCATCATTTCTTTCTAAAACACCCTTTTGATGGTTGATTACTAGAAAAAATTTCCACACTTATACTATCAAACAACTAATTTTGTTTTGATAAAAGCTTAATTTTTGTAAATTCTACTTCTATCTCTACCTTCATAAATGTTGTAAGAAACCATACTAGATAGACGCTAACTGCACAAATGAAATTCTATCCATCTAAAGCTAAGTGCTCAAGGAAGCCAGTACGCTAAGAGAATGAAATCAGTAGAGAACCGAAGTGAAAATGAAAGAAAATTCTCACCTCCAAGAGATGTCCATTGGTTCCCCCGAAGCAAGCAAATTCCATGATCCATCATCTGTATCAGAATGAACTCTTTTACTAGAAAAATTAGAGTGCAGGTAGCCTGCAGGATCTTTAATCAAGCCACGGTTGCTGCTAGGTGTAGAAACTGGATTAGCTTTCATCATACCAGAATGCCAAGGAACCGTGTTATGAGATTGCCCCATAAGCCCATTTTCTTCAGGTTCTGGTGAGATCTTATCAGAAAGTCTATTTTGCCAGTGCCTATTAGTTAGAGTTTTTGATGAATTATTTATATCTCTAAAAGGAGTTGCATCCATGAGATGGGGTTGACGTATTCCAGGAGTTGAAATATCAGCAAACTTGAAATTTTTGCTCACACCAAATTCACAATTCTCGCCTCTTGCATTCATAAATAACCTTTCTCCGAGAACTGAACCATGGTTACCAACTTGAAAGTGATGATTGTCAAAAGACCCACCTCGTTTCGAAGGAACTTCAGAAACTAGTGATTTTGCAAAACCCAGATGGTTCATCTGCAGAACATGAGAAGAATCAGCAGATGTAGGGGCTAAAAAACTGGCAGATTTTGGTTCTAGTGACTCAGAAACATCAGATTTTTCCAGTATTTCAACTTCTTCACGAGTAACAGCAATCAAAGGCAATTTCCCAGCCTTAACTAGTTGTTGCTCGACTTCTGGCAACAACTCTATGGATGAATCCTGTTCACAAAACATACAATAATTTCAGAAAAGTTTACAACTAATCAATCTTTATGGTAAGTGCCAATCAAGAAACCTCCAGTGTAAGTCATGCAGGAAACTAATTTTTAAACTCTATAATTTATAGAGTTTAAAAAGTTTAAACGATTTATTAGGCTAAAAAGGTTTAAACCACTTACAACAAGTTTTGTCCTCCACTGACTTTGTGATTGCATTCTGGATAAAACTTCTTCACCAACAGAATTCTTGGAACGGAAGTCCTGCTCCACACCCTGAAGTTGAAGATTAACTTGGTATGCTTCTGCATATCGGTAACGCTGAAAATGGTAAAAAAATGCAAGTTTATAAGCTCTCAGAAAACTATAAACATTTCTTTCAACAGAAAAATGTTGCTCAAGAACCTAAACAGAATCTGAACTGAGACTAATCTCATTGAGTCAGTAGCATACAAGTGTGTGACAGAGAATGCTTCATTAAAGAAGAAGTTGACACACACAGAGATTATCATTACAGCATTCAAGAAGTGTTAACACTCAACTAGGGATGGCTGAACCCCTTAAGAGATAAGAGTTCCAGCTCATCTTAAGTTATAGAGCCATAAAGCATACCTCTAGAAAAGGAGGATTAAAATGCATGGTTATCATGAGCAGAAGCATCCCCTTGTAAAGATTTTAATTCCATTAGAGTCAAAATTAATGTAATGGTGTAAACCATCTAGATACCAGACAACTCAGATATTTAACACCAAGCCACACTCAAAAGCAGTAGTCAGTCCCTTTAATATGAGCTCTAATTTAAAAAAAAATGAAAATAAAAAGTTACCTGAATATAAAATACAACAAGAAGACTACCAATAGTTGTTGAAGGGTCATCAGTAGCAGAATCTAATAGGCATTTATGGAGATATTTCTCCTCAGCAGAATTCCAAGGCAACTCAATCATTCGATCCACCAAGTTCCTTCGGATGCAAAGACAACAAATCTCAGTGACCAATATTTCCACCCATTGTTCCCAAGTCTTCAATTCATCAGAAGTGCCCTCCTTTGGTCCATACTTCAACTGCTTTTCCCTGACTTTGGTGCAAAGCATTCTTTGATATGTAAAAGCTTCAGTCAGAAGTGCACACTCCACTCTAACTCGAATTGCTGTCACAGCTTCACTAAGCGAAATCAGCTGTGATCCACCATCACAGCCCGACCAACGTAAAACCATAAGAGCTGTCTCAGGATTTTCCCTTTCTAACAGAACTCGTGCAACCTTAGGATGAGTTGATGGGCCACAGATCTCTGGAAGAAGATGACAAGCTTCCTACACAACATAATTTGGTCAAATATTAGCATATAAACAATTGACAAAGCATTATTAATATTTCTGAAAGCACTAAAAAAATTATTCACTTTCATCCTAAAACCCTTCTAATTCTATACATAAGAAACAAAGAAGAAAACTAAACCATTATAACATGCACTTAAAGACATAAAAATTCAATCTCAGATGTAATAAAGATTGCTAAATGAATTAACCTGGATGCTTTTAGAACCAGAAATAGCTCTCTATTCTGTTTTATTTATTAATGCTTTAAGATGGAGCTTTTGTTCCTTTAATTCCTAGAGGCTTAACTTTAGACAAATCAACACCACTAGATTATAGGTAAATTATAAGCCCAATATGAATATTATGCGCTTAAGCAAGCGATAGAAACTATAAATGTGCTAAACTATTGTTATAGCAGCCCATCTCCGAGGATCACACTTGTTGCTAGAATCCTTCACTAAATAAGGAAATGCATCATAATATCACTTTGTAGCATACAAATTGATTATTTTTTTACATTAGAATAACACTGCTTTATTTGGTGGCAATTTGAATTATCAAACTAATAAATAAAACTTGAGTATGGTATACATGAAATTTTGCCTTGACAGAAAGCAAAAATTTTAGCAATTTTTTGACAAGCAGACTTACCTGCAAAGCCTCATCGGTGTCCTCGTCCAGAAGATAAAAAGTAAGGGACTCCAATAATGAGAGCCGAGTTATGCCAAAGGTTGCTGCAAAATCATCCACAATATGCCTCCAATTTTCATCAGGCATCGTCCAATGCCGATCAAACAGGTAATAGAGAAACTGTGCCTCAATTAAGAAAAACAAAGGAAAAATGAAAAAAATAATAATAACCCCCTTTAAATATATCTACAACCAATAATATTATCCACTATCCAGCAAGAAAATATATATATATATGTATGTATGGGAGGGGATCTTTTGATACAAATTTTTTAACACAAAATCTTAACTATTCATCCACAACATCCAATGGAGGAGATTTAAAGTCGAAAAATTACATTTAATAATGTCACCTCCTCAACCATCTCAAACATTAGATTTTGTAGACGAATGGCTAGGATTTCATGTCTAGATTTGTGTTAAAAAATTTTGTCAAAAGATTCCTTCCCTAAATATATATATATATTTTTTTATTTTTTTTCCACTAGGCAAAAAGTAAGTTCAACAGAAAAAGGATACAATTGCTTGTTTTGCAACCACCAAATCAGAACTGCCATGTAAAAAGAGTATGTCAACAGCAGCTCGAAGATTCTCAAATGGGTAGCATCCTGACACTCCCTCAATCTTGGACCTAAAAAAGGACAAGCCTCCATCATCCTTGTGCAAAGATGTGACTTCTAATTCCTCTCCATTTCCCCGAGTATACTCCTGCTCCATCTCAAGATTAGCTAATGCATCTTCAATGAACAGGGAACCATCCTGTCTTGTGGATTCTGAAGAATAATTTACTGCATCAAACCATGCACGCTTTATTGCAGCTGCTTTCCTTTGACGGACTAGAGAATTCCATGATGCAAAACTAGCATAACGACAACTCACATTCTCCAGAAACTGATGCTTTATACACCATGTCATAATCTCCAAATGCTGGAATAAGAATATTAAGAGGAAATATTCTTAATTACATGACTGACTAAATGTTAAGACACAATTTATGTACCACTCGATGCTTACTGACAAAATATCCATTATTTATGCATGCCACACAGGTGAAAAAGTTTGTGAATACCCAGCTATTGCATGAGAAAAGCCCGATCCGATTTCTCAATTTAAACCCATATCTACTGTCAGCTATGCTGTCTGAAATCAGGATTTCTACAACTCCTATGACCAAAACTAATTCCTTATCAGAAATCAAAACCATATGGAGTACATGATTCATTATTAATTCAAAATTTAAACCAAAAAGTGATCAAATAATCTGAGAAATAATACATAAAAAATAGAAACAGGACAGACACCAAAAGATGATATGCAAAAATAAAACATGGATATATTTACACCATTAAAAACCATATTTTAAAGTAACCAAACCTGCTTTGTCTTTAATATGCTCTCTTGAAGTTGGTGCAAGTCATGAATCTGTGCTGAAAGATCATCCTTAAATGATGACGCCAAAACTTCAACCACACCAGATATGCCAGCCAACTGCACTGAAAACTTTAGAAGTACACTTAGCCTAGTTTTCATCTCTTCTACTCCCAGATTATCTAATGAGAATGGTTAGGAAACAAGCAAAACAGAATTTAGACTGCAAATTATATAGAGGCACGAAATATAAATTAATGCATGTTGAACCAAAATATTAACAAGATTGGCAAGGATACATATCCACTGAAGTTCTTCTATGATGTTCTTGAATGCACGCTTGCACCAATCCTTGACAACAACTTCATCCAACAGGAAAGCAAGGACAGGATCACTAGACACAGCAGCTTCATCCATACAAACATCTCTAACATCTAAAGATTTTCTGTGAAGGAAAACATGCGTTTCCGAAAAGATAATAACTTTTATAAGAAACAACAGCAGATATTCGAGCCATTTAAGTGCATTAGCATATTGTAAGATGTCTAACTTTCAAGTTATCCTTGCATTCTCCCAGTTCACTCCATTGCTTCCTTTTACAAATGAAAACAGAAAAATAGTAGCCCACTTATTAAAGAAGTTGTGACCTATAAAATTTAACACAACGGTAACTATGAGAAGTTACAAAAAATATATATGCCCAAAAATCAAAATGCATAGATAGGGAGAGCAAAAGATGCAACAATAGGATACAATGGCTAATTAAACAAATCAAGTTGTTCTCCATGGCAATGTCAAACAAAGAATAAAGGCGCTGAACATCAGCAGTTAGCTGATTCTCCCCATCTTCAATATCCTGAAATCTTTCATCACATCTTTTGGAAATTAGACCAGCCTCGATGCACTCATAGTAAAGGCGGAGTCGAAGTCGATTTCCATCCTGCGGTATTGGGATTCTACAAATCGGGCAAAAATCACACCGCTGACTGCACTCTCCACATAATGAGGCATGTCCACATGAGTTCAACACACACTGTACATAACGCCCACAGCTTCTCAAGTCTCTAGTCGCCCGACAACGCTCAATTTTGGCTTCATTGCACAACTCAATAAGATCAATAGACGCCAAGTGCTCCAAAGCTTCCTGAAAATTGAAATTAAACGTAGATATAACAACCAATCTTTTCCAACAAATTTTCCAGTTCAGCATGCTCAATCAAATTCTACCTAAAAAATTGTAAGTAGTGTCAAAACGCTGCGTTTCATTCTAAAACAACAGCTCCACAGCTCTACTACTCTTCCATAGTTTAATTTAGACCTAAAACCCTAATTAGGGTTTTACGTACACAAAATCATAAACATTATAAAAATAAATATCAAGCGCATGTAAAGCATTTATCGAGAAAAGTTCGGTATGGCTATGCACCTGAACGGCCCGGCTATTGTAGTTAGGCTGCAAAGGCGATCTAGCGGTGAAAGTGCAGTCTACGGAGGTGAAGAGTGAGTTGGTACCGCTGATTTCCGTTTTATCCATTCGAGGAGTTTCGATGAAGATTTGTTTTAAGAATAAGCAAATGGTGATGGTCGAAGTCAGTGGAGTGGAGGGAGTGTTGCTGTATTTTAGGGCTTGAAACAAACGAATTTTTAAGAGGGCGACCGAGAGAATTCAAATTGGAATTTTGTAGATTATCATTTCATTGGATCCGACAACACACGACTAAGTCGGGCGGGTAATTTTGGCCTAATTTTGCGCTCATTGGACTGAAGTTTCGGCCCAGCCCGGCCCAATATTGGTTTAAATTCTTTTTTTTTTTTATAAATAAATAAAAAGAGACAGATATTCCTCGAAGTATAAACTAGAAAAATAATTTGACAAATCCGAACAGGTCCAATTAAACTCATTACGCTCCAGAACCTACAAACAAAGCCTTTTCCATGTAAAATGACCTTTTTTCAAAAAATTATTTCAAATCTCGTCGTAAATAATATATTTATATAATATAATTCTATCTCATTTCTTACTTCTACATTAGCTAACTCAAGCATCATAGTTATAACGTCGATAACCCTGCTAATAAGCATTAATATTTACAACTTTTTTTCGAATTATTTGCACTACAATGAAGATGAAGGGATTTTTTGACGGAAGTGGTGTTATGGACCATGAAACAGCTTGGAAGCCACACGTTGGAGGCGACTCAATTGACCATGCATGGTTGACGGTTCACTTAACGCGTTGACAAGGAATATATGGAAGCCATTTTATAATCAATTGACTGTAAAATCCAAAATGCATCACCTTGTTTTCAAGTTGTATCAATTTGTTAACAAAAACGGTTTATTTGCTTGAAGGGAATTCTGGTCCCTGCTCTTCGTATAACTTTGATGTAGACATTATAGTAGATTATACGATATTATGAGCTATGAATCTTCCCTTCTCTTTGAGTTTTCTTGTAGGAATAGTAAACCACGAGATAAAAGAATTCAAAATGCTATTCGAAAAATAAACAAAAGAAACGGCCATAACGATCCGAAATTTTAAGTCAGAATTCGGGGCCTGGTGGAAATTTCCTATTCGATCGGCACAGCACATACAGCATTATTTTAATCAATTTCAAGGGACTCTGCAAGTCTACCGATTAATAATATATGTGTACGCAGCCCAATTAGCTGCGGCATGTGCATCACAAGACAATTCGATGCTGTGTGTGAAGTCCTAATCTGAGGATATGTCAGATTAATTAATGAAACAAAAACTCCTCAGGATATAGAAAAACGAAGAAGATGCGACTTCGAAAGGGTCTACCCTCCAGCATGAACTGTCTCCTTAAATGAGTTTAAAAATATCATTTTAAATGAATTTAAAAATGTTAAAAATACTATTGTGATGAATTGTGCTCATTAATTTGTTGTGATTAACAAACCACTCGTAAGTCAGAAGAAACTTAATAACTTATAAAAATAGAGGATTATAGAAGGATAACGTTATGTCATTGTCATATTATTATTATTATTATTATTATGTGAGACGATTTTAGAAGGATAATATTATATCATTATTATTATTATGTCATCGTCGCGTCAGCGTTATATGAGTGTGTTTTGGAAGGAGTTGGTTGTTTAATAAGAGATTAAGTTCTGATTTTATATAAACTGATGAATATGAATGAATTATTACAAATGAGATATAAGGTTCTATTTATAGAAAGGTTACAGCAGTGGAATCCTACTAAGATCCTATAATCCTATCTCTCTAAAAGAGAATTAATTGGGAGTAGAATCTCGTACCAACCATCACTATTGTTTGTTTCATTAGCTACGGCTGTACATACATGTCAATGCTTGTAGTGAAGAAGATCAAGTCGAGCATGCATAACTTTTAGTAGCTGTGTACATTGTCCTTCGCAGTCCCAAATGTCCCAACTCTCATCTTTGGGACACTTGGCTTCCACTTTCTCCTTATTGCCCCATTATTTATTATAATTTTGATGAAGACTACAACAAGCATTTGTCCCTTTGAGGGTCCTACGCCTTTCTTTCCCCCAAGATATTTCTTGTTTATTTCACCCTTTTACTATTTAACAACAACAATAATAATAATTTACTTTCAATCATTTCTTTTTATCTTTCTCAAGTTTGGTAGGATAATAGTATATACGAAAGAAAAAACATAGTGTATAAGTATGTGATCTAGGGGTGGGCTTATTTGGATCCGAAGTCGGGTGTTATTGTTGGCCCAACCCGAAAAAAAATCTGACGGGTCTAATAAATATCCCTAATGTGATCCATGATAAAGTTTTGAGCAAAATAAATTATAAATATATGAATAATCTCAATATATATCCTCATGACATACGGTAAACTATTAAATTCAATATATTTTATTTTTTAATAATTGATTTATTTAAAAAATATATTAAGTTAATTATTTTATTATTATTTTTTTAATTTATGATTAAAAATATAATTTTTAAGAAATACTATAAGACTACCATAAATATATCACATCATTTATTAAAAAGAAAAAGATATAATAAATGCCTAAAAACATAAAAGACTCATTTCCTCAAACAATTTTTTTTTTTTTAATGTAATTATCCATCAATAAGAAGTGCATCCCCTCAAGACTTTAAATTATTAAATAAGCGCGTTAGGTAACATTCATTAAATCTAAAGTGCACATACACAATATATAATATAATTTAAAACGGGAGCGTTGTGTCAACGAATTACCGTACTTGAAACTTCCACAAGTCAGAACGCCACATGTGTGTAGTAATTGATAAATAAATCAAACAAATTTATAAAAAAAAAAAAAAAAAACTTGGTAGGGTCAAATCCGGAAATGCGAAAAGTGGGGTCCGTATGGTGTTCCACGTACGCGCCACGTCTCCTTCGCAATGCGAACCCATCGTCCACACCAAAAGTAACGGAAGAGAAAAGAAATCTCGTACATCTGTCTCATCAATCCTCGCCGTGTGGACCCCAAATCGGACGGTGAATATGCACAAACATGCTTTAAACGGTGCGCGAGAGAGGATAATACCGGAAAAAAGGAGAAAGAGAGGGGTAAAAAGGGGAAAGAAGGAGAAAGCGTGAAGACGTGATATTAGTAGTAGAAAGTAGAGAGAAGGCTTGCTGTACATATACAGTCGCACGCACATACATGACCTACCTCTTCTCCTTCAACAGACTTGAAGTTGAAAGAGTCTCTGAAGCTCTCTCTCCCTCGCTCCCTTGGAAGCTCTTTAATTTTTGTTTTTTTTTTTGTCCAACGGTAGCTGTTTACGGTCTCTCTCTTTAGATAAGGGAAGATAAACGGCAAGCCGACATGGCAACGGCGCCAATGAAGTCACAGCCGCTGCACAACTTCTCTTTGCCGTTTCTTAAATGGGGGGCCACCACGGCTCACCAGCAACAGAATAGGGGACGAATGCCAACTGGTGCCGACCCCTCCGAGCCCAATAACGACTGCGACCACGACTTCTCGCGTCCTCACCGGGTCGGATCCCGCTCTTCACGAGGACACCGCTTGTCGTTTCCATCGACGTCGGCGAAAGTGCAGGAAGCTACTGAGAGGTTGCAGAAGCAGCAGACGACGGCGTTTTCGGAGGTTAAAGAAGGAGATGATGTTGGGAAAAACGGAGCTGAAGAGGAGGAGGGGGAAGAAGGAGAAGTGGTGTTGGGTAAGCCGTGGAATTTGCGGCCGAGGAAGGTGACGCAAGAAGCGGTGGTGAATGCGGCGGTTTTGGAGGGTCAGAATCAGAGTGGGAATGGTGTAAATACGAAGCCGAAGTCGATGAGATTGAGGGAGATGGTGGAATCGAGAGGGAACAACAGTGAGAAGAAGGAAAAGAGCAAGTTTCGGATAACTTTGTCGAGAGAAGAAATTGAAGAAGATATCTTTGTCATGACGGGCTCAAGGCCGTCACGTCGGCCGAGGAAGCGGCCAAAGAATGTCCAGAAACAGCTCGAAGTAAAAGAAAATAGATCTTTTTTAATTTGCTTTGCTTTCGTTTTGTTTTTGCATTCGTGATGTGTTGATTAATTATAATCTGATCTTTTTTTTTTTTTTTTTTGGGTTCGTTGAAGAATGTTTTTCCTGGGTTGTGGTTGGTTGGGCTCACGGTTGATTCTTATCGAGTTTCTGATTCTCCAATGAAGGTTTGCTCTTTTTTTTTTAAATATATTTCTTTCAGTTTTGTTCAGTTTTTGGTAGCGGCTGCTAAGTTCTGAATTTTGCTTGTTTTTGCAGAAATAATTTGCTCGTAGATACTTGTTCGGTTCTATTTGCACAGGTTTAATCTCTTTTCCTCACTTGTAATATACTTTCAATTTCTGTACTCAAGGTTATTTGATTAGAAATTGTGGAATTTTTTTTTATTTTTTTTATTTTTAATGGATGAGGGAACTGAGTGTTCGATGATGATGATGATGATTGTTGCAGATGTGGTTACAACAAATTTGGGAATTCCGAAAGCTTATCTGGGAAGTTGGGAAGATTGCATCTACAATATTGAGACCTCAATTTGAGGTATACCGAAATCAAATCTGTGAAAGGGGTTATTATCCAAAGGAAAAAAACAGTTAAAAAAAATGGGAGAGAGATCTATTTTGTGTTTTCTTGTTTTTGTGCATTGGAGTAGAGTGCAGGGGTAGAATTTAGTTCGTTTACTAGTCAATTATTAGCTTTATAATGTAAACCGTGGACATAAATATGAATGAGTAGAGAGGACTTCAGTGCTTTTTGTTATAGGGTGCTGTGGAGGGAATTGTGCTCTAGGGAGATTTATTTTTGGTTCTCATTTGCTGATTACTTACCATATTTGACAGGCTTCCCTACATCGTTGGGGGGCAGAGTAGCAAGCATGTATTTAGTTTGCAAACCCTTATCAGATGCAGGATTAATATTGGAGGCACTGCATGCTTCCCTTCTACCGGAAGAGCCATGCTTCATTGAACTGTGCTTCATCAAGATCAACCCTGATGAGGTTTAAAGCTACGTGTTGACTGCATTTTTACTCCTTTTCCGGTTTACCCATGTTACATATTGATATTTATATTAATTGCATTTACCATTTCCCAATTTATCATGTTGAGACAGCATCTCATGCTGCAATAAATGGCATAATGCCCATCTAACTGCATAGAAAATTGTCAATTGCATCTTTGTAGTTTCACCTGTTGTTCAAGTCTAAAACCCAGGGGTTAAAACAAATATCATTATTACTAATATAGTAAAATAATAGATGCTGTTTGGCATCTGAAATCTCTGGCTTTGATACTGAATAGTTGGCCCAACTTCTATCAGTTTTTTCTTTCAACTTTTTTAACTCAAATTGTTGTCAGCATCTATTTAGAGAGATGCCTTTCAAAAAAATTTCTTTCCCTTGTTGCTAGTTTTTGCAAACAATTTGGCAGTTGAATAACGTCAGACCCTGTAGTGTGGGAGGTTTAATCTGGCATTCACAGTTTCTTTTTGTTTTCTTAAAACTGTTCAGTAGCATGACACGAGGGCCAACTATGGCGACACAGGTTTGAAACCTTAATATTGTGTGCACTGTCCTGTTTTGGTTTGTAACGGTGAGAGAGAGGGATTGATAGTAATATACTGATATGTGCATTGCACAAAGACACTTTAAATGAAAAAGACCTGAGTATAGTTGTGATGTTTTCCTTCTTTTTCCATTTCTCTTTATGTGTGAAGAAGCTCTAAGGATTTTGTTAAAATAAAATAAGGCAAAGGAGAATTTTAGTCTGCTAGATTATGTGATTCTGCTGGTTTATTAGAGTGGCACTTAATGCTTGAGAAGGCAAAATGAACGGCAGCAATGACTGTGAATGGTACGAATCTATCTGGCATTATATGCTATTCTAATGGTGTTTACTTTTGACATGATATATGGTTGTGGCTTTATCCTTGCTTTTGTAGAATCACCAAATCATATTCTTTTTCCATCCATGTGCAGAGAGCAGAAATTCTTTGTTGGATCATATTATAGGAGTACGTATTCTTGGTACTAGGATACATAAGATCCAATAATCTTTCATTTTGTTTCCCAGTGGACATCATCTCCCATTTCCTTAGAAGAAGATAATCTTACCATAACACACAACCTTACTCTTTTGTTCATTTGTAATTGAAGAGTAGCACCAATTGTTGTATCATTTTAAAATTGAAGAGTAGCACCAATTGCTGTATCATTTTCTAATTTACATATTGGCGTACTAATTTGCTTCTTTGCAGAACTGACAATTTTTTTGCCCGTTCATCTGTGCTGTTCAGCAATAATGGAAAAAAATCAAAAAGCAGTTAGCAGTATTCTGCCTTTGCAATTTCCAAGCTTTCAGAGCATTTTCATTCTGTTTGTATGTTGGTCCCAGTAGTTTGGAGATTATTCCTATAGCTCTGGCTGGACTAGACCAAGTCTTCCATTAAGTCATAGATGTGAAAGTCTAAATTATGCTGATGAAGGCACATCGTTGATGGCCATTGGTGATGCGCAAAGTTAGCTACATGAATTCTTGGAGCATTCTTAATGTTTGTTGGCAAATCAGGTTTTCACAGAGTTGGAAACTTTACTTCTCGTGTATATTTTCCAGAGTTGGTATAAAAAAATACACCATGTTAGATTATTTTCTGAATGATATAATTCCAATCATACTTATACAACTATATGATAATATTATAATTGGGGAGTCAAAATTCCTATAAATAAAATATATAACAATGATATGATATTCAAAAATATTATATTACATCAATTAATTAGTCAGTCATTTCAGTGATTACCAATGATATATTCAACCATGGCTGCCCTTTTTATTTAATTTAAATTTTTTTTTTTTCTGGTGATTGCTTTCATGATGTCACAAGAGGAGAGGAGGCCCATCTTAATCAAGTGTTCATGTTTTTCTTCTTGGAGCTTAGCAGTCGCGGAACTTTTTGTAATTTTGATTGGTTGTTGTTTGACCAGTCAGCAGACTTTGTACTACAAATTTATGATTTTAACGAATTGAAATTTTTAATCTTTTGACCGACATTATTATGTGACATTCTGAAAGTATATACATGCAAATAGGAAAGTAACATGGTTATTATCACAGGAGTTGCCGTTACGGGTGGGGGATGCGGTGGATGTGGGGGCGGCGGCTGAGAAGGAGGAGAAGAATGATTGATATGGAGTAGACAATTGCGTTTCCGTGATGTTATGTCGCAACCGTGTTGAACATGTTACTTCACTAACGTTGTGCTTTCAGTGTTTTACATTGCAAGTAATTTGTGTATACTTTTCTCTTGGGGAAATGCAACAACCCCCAATTAAATTTGAAGAAACACTTAACCCCACACTTTTACTAAACTAACACTTACCCCCCAAATATCCCTAAAAAATTAACACTTACCCCCNNNCCCAAATATTTGGGGGGTAAATGTTAGTTTTGAGAAAACAGTGGTAAATTTTTGGGGGATAAGTGTTAGTTTAAAAAAAGTGTGGGGTTAAGTATTTTCTTGAAATCTAATTGGGGGGTCAGAGTAAATTCCCCCTTTTCTCTTTGATTTGGTTTGAGAAATCTGTGACGATTCCTTTCAAATATGTCATCTTCTTCTCTAATTTCTTAAACATCGGATCACACCTATTTTTTCTATTAACACACTTATTTACTTCATAAACTCCTTTCTTTAAATTAACAAATTCATTTCGATTTTATAAATTCACCCTAAAACTTATAAATACTTGTTTTACTAAATAAACCCATAATTTCAATATCCACACCCACCAAATAATAAATAGTTCTTTTTTTGTAAACAATAAACAACTTTTTAATCGAATTTTAGCAAAGTCATTGCTTATGGTTGTAAGGTTCATGCTTGAAACATCTTTTTATTTTTATTTTTATTTTTTTATGTTTTTCATTTTAATGGTTAGCATTTCTCATTTAGTTTTTATTGTTTGGATATATTTTTTTAATATTTTTTTATTTTCATATACTCAGTATTGTGATGGGACCAGAATTGGGCTTAACAAATTTTCTTTTGTATTCCAGCCCAACAATACAGAACCAGAAAACATTTGAATTTGTAAATTTAAAGAGAGCATAACGACAACAATAAAACACGGTGTTTTGTTATGGGGCCTTGACCAAGAACTTGATGGGCTTAATTGGGCTCATATCCAGTGGGCTAGCATATTTGGTCTCCGAAAACAACGGTTTTCCAAATGACTATGCAGTAGTGTCCCTGTTAATAATTCATTAGAGTATTTTGTAAGAAAACGTACGTAGACATAGAGCTTTCTGTAATGAAAGACTCGCATACTTTTTCCAAAGAAAACATTTCAAGATCTCTACTGGCTTCAAAAATACAATTTTATTTATTTCAGTCATACACTACCAACATATTTTCAAAAAACAATTTTAATTATTTGGAAAACACTTTGGACGAACGTTTATTCATCGAACTTAAAGATACATAGGATAGGAGAGATCAAAATGTTTCCAATAAACATGACATAGAGTTCAACTCTTTTCTTCTCAATGTAATTTTTAGTTGGTTTAAGAGTGAAAGTAAATTGTATTGAGATTCAATTGACCCATGAACACAGGAACTTGCAGGCACGTGCATGAGGCATTGTTGGGTACATTTTGATATTAAGTGAACTCCTTTTAATGAAAATGTCTGTCCATGCACGTGTACATGTCAATAGTTTATGCCCCAAAACAACTTTGTTAGCATGATATCTCCCAAACGTAGCCCAAAAAGTAAAAAGGAAAGTGAACCACTGAACCACATACTTTTACAACCATCTGTCTCCATTATTTTATTTAATTTCATACCTTTCTCGGCAATCCTAAGCAAAAAGAGTATGCTTTGTTCGAGTACATATATATATATATATAGTATGGGTCAATAATCAAAATATAAACATTAAAATTCACAGAAAAAATGAAAAACGAAACAATTTATTAAATTCTTCTAATTAAGGACTGACTCTAGAACTGCAAGGTCAAGTTGACGACTGATTAGTTAACGAAGAAAACCCATGTTATCTAATTAAAAATCTGATTAAATTAATCAATGAAAGACATATAAGAATGAGATATTGAGTTTTGAACCGAAAGGTCCATGCCAGCTTAAGTGTTGTTTCGTATAATAAAATAACACAAGTTGACCATGTTCATGCCCAGTAAAATGTCCATTATTCCAAGGCCATAGGGGAACATTTACTTCGTACTATATAATATAATTAACTTGAAAGCTAGCGAAACAATGTATTATTGTTTAAATTAAACAATTAAGATATGGCAGTCCTCATGTGTACAACCGAGCAAATATTTTGTTGCCCAAATCTTCGTTGGTGGTCTCACTATTGAATTTGAATCGTCATTAGATGTGGGTTATTCCCATCGATTTGCAGCTTAAAATATCATCAAGTGGGCTCTTGTGTTTTGATTAAAATATATGATCATCGTATCATACAATGATGAGAACAACTCTTCATCATATTAACTAAACATGTGAATATAATTATGTAATTAATACTAAACAAGTTTGATTTTATTTTATTTTTAATATTGGTATTCCAAATGATTCACTTATAAGGTCATCATTTTAAATGATTAAACTAATAATTGCCATCATATTCTCTCGTCCTTCCATTAATAAATCCACCAACCAAACATGCTTCCCTGTTATATATAATCCTCAAAATCATACAAATTCTTTTTTATTTCTCCAAAATACCCCTCTAGCTAAACCTTCCCAATTTTCTACATCAAATCCAAATTATTTTTTAGAAAAAAAAAAAAAGGAAAGTGATGGATACCTTTTTCAAAAATTATTTAAATCGATTAAGATTTTCATTTAATCAAAAGTTTACATTTATTTCAAAAATTTCTTATAATATTTTTTTAATGAAAATTCTTTGAATAATAATATTTTACTCGAATGTTTTTTTTTTCTTTAATCTAGCAGGGATATATTCGTCCAATAGGTTATACGAAATTTTATATGTAATCCGTACATGCCACACACGAGCAGTCCCACTTGAGCTTTAGCATCGATTAACTGAAAATAACAATCTAATCCACGATTCGATTTACCGTTAATCACACACTAATCACATGGTGACCAGCTCAGCCGGTCACATGGCTTGATACGTGGTTGACTAAAAAATGCCTCAAAACAGCAGGAAAACAAAGCTGGCTTTCCACCACTTTCTTGGTAATGGTTGCACATGCACGTGCCAAATACAGCACCCACCATCAACAGCGTGGGAGTTTTTTATTCATCATCCAACGGCTTCAGATGCATCCGTACGTGTGGTCACCGTCCCTCCCGGTAAAGAAGGTGAGATGGTTCGAATTGCTATATTAAAAACGAATACGAGGCAAATGATTTGGAGGATGAGTTAGGGTTTGACCGTTTGGCATATCCAGCGAGGACAGGGTAACTTTGACCGAAAGTGCACGTGCGGAAATCGAGCATACACGTGTACTTTGCTGGTCTCGAGCAACTTGTGCTTCCGGCCACGTATGATCCACATGAATGGTAATAATGGAAGCACAAGTTGTTGAGGAAACCGAGGTTAATATTGTTCAATTACTGGATTGCCCTTCTTCATGAAGAATTTGATTTTTCTTTTCTTGAATTTGATTATAAGAGAACATTTATTTTTTGTTAAATGAGTATTTTTAAAAAATTCACTTTCCATCATCTTTATCTCATTTTTTTTTCAAGGATACAACTCGTAACAATCCTTAATATTAAAATTCATGTGTCATCCTATCCTTCAAATCTGAAATAAAATTATATAAATAAAGAATCATAGTTTTATTTGAATAATCTTTTATGATATTGATTACATTTTAAAGATTCATTTCTTTTATTTATTATTTGTTTAAATATTTTGAAATGATTATTATAATAAATACCATCGAATGAGTATGCATAATCTTAGCATGAGTTTTATAATATTTTATAAATATTTATATTTAAAAGTTTCATGTTTGAACAACTATTCAGAATCGGTCTTACTTAAGGAATTTGAAAAAATGTTTTAATTATTTTTCTTCAATAATTGCGCAAAAGATATGAGTTTTAGAATAATTGTGTCACTTCTCATTGAGATATGTCAACTGCCAAGCAACTTAAAATAAAATGTTGCGCTCATGTTTGGTGATGTTTTGCCCTAATTGTTCTTTGAAATTTGCTTCATAAGTCAATGGGTAAAACAGTATTTTTATCAATGATTATTTAGGCGATCTTCGGAATTTCAACTTTGAAAATAACACCCAACAGTCTTCTAACAAACAAACAAACCGCAGAAGAGAAAACAATTTTTAGGACACGAAAATTGGACTACCAATCGAAAGTAAAGTAATTACTATCTGAAGTGAAGGTCAAGGTATTTGATTTCTTACAAAAGAGAAAACACGCATTTCACAATTCTCGGCGAATTCAAACCCCAGAAATCATTTCAAACTAACAACTGTTTTCGAGCATTCACTGTACTGTCTTCCACATGTTGCACAAAAACAATGGCTTTTTTCACGTTTTGACCAATTAAATTATAGTTTGACTTTGATAACAATCCCCCACGATGATATTTGAGATTACCCATTCAATTAGAAAATTTAATGGGAAATTAATTTGTCTTCTTTTCGTTTCTCAATCGATTGCTTAATGACTCGAACAATTAAACGCTGAACCACATTTTGTTATGTGATATCTCATAACATCATGGAGAGTTTTAGAATAAAAATACAAAAGAAAAAAAAAAGTCAAAGAGCTGGAAACTAAAAACTTAATAATTTGATACTATTAAATTGAAAAATAAATTTTAAAGAAAAATCGATAAAAGAAAATAAAATTTGTTGGATATTTGGAACAACAAATGAAGGGAATATCCAACAAATGAAGGGACAAAACTCGGCCGACTGAGGTAAACAAGAATGGTTGGAAGATAAGGAAGATAAAGTGATCGGATGGTTGAGATTCATCAATCTTAATGATTAAGACATGACTAACCCAACAGAAAAGTCTAATCAGTAGAGTTGCAAGAAAAGGACCCCACCAATAAGAGGGCACAGACTCCAGCCACGTAATATAAAATGCGCATCATTGAACAATTAATATGCTTACATTCAGGACAACATCAGAATTAGAATTATCTGATCTCAACTTGATGGCAACCAACAGGGGGCCTAGTTCACGTGATTATCACATGGAAACGAAACGACATACGGACGAGCAGATGGACTATGGTGGGCCCCTGATGGGATCGTCGGACAAGGAAAATCACATTCAATTAATGCCTTTGGATAAATAGTTATTTTTTTTCTAACATATATAATTCTTTTTATATATTAATTATTTAGATAATATATAATATAAGAACAAGCATTTCGCGTATATAATTTAACAAACATAATTTATATCAATATTATCATTGGTTAAATAATTATTACATAATTTATTAAAAAATTTCACTTATTTTTAATACTTATTGATATAATATTATTTAATTCACATTAGATTTTATGAGATTATATTATACAATCTTATTTTACATGCAATATTACTCGAATAAAAATATTTAAATTGGTCAAACAATAATAAGGGTTGAATTTCGAGTGGTTAGAAAAAAAAACTCAATTAAGTGTTTCTTGACTAAGCAAATTGCGAGATAATTTGGTTAATAATTAAAATGTTTCCTAAAATCATTCCATCATAAAATATTATAAATTTTAGTATGTAATAAGGAAATGGAATTTTCCTCTCTAATAATTGATTTGTTTTGATGCGGGAAATATGTAGACAAAAAAGAGTGCGAAATAGAAGACAAAGCAAAAATAAATGATAAGAAAGGGGCAACATGGTAAGGCCAAAATGGAATTGAACCAAGTGACAATTTGCAAAAGGGGCCATGTTCACGTGCACATCACATGAAGAATGAACCACGCTTTGTACGGTTAACAAGTATTGGACTGGTGGCAGGGAGAAGAAGGCGAAGGGCGGAACCACCCTAGTCCCATGTTGTCCATTTAATATTTAATTATGTGAAGAATCAAAAGTAAAATAAATGTATTATTGAAAGGTTGGGAAGAGGGAACACGTGGGACAGCTATCACGCACCCGTGGGGACATCTCAATCATCATCCAACATATTGTCTCGCCCTTTAACCCGTGGGACCCCCTCCTATCTCTTAATCTATTCAATCATCATCGTTTCAACCATTATGTGACTATCACAAACAGCGCGTGGCCTTTACACACACACACTCTCTCTCTCCCATCCCAAATACTCAAAAATCAAAGTGTGTTGGATTGGAGTTGGACCGGCATATTAAATCTAATCACATTATTTGATATCTATATGTTATACAACTTGTGTCGGCATCGGATCTTGTAGGCTCTTTATTTTTATTTTTCTTTATTGTCCCTTTCACCAATTTAACAATCATATATTTATTTTTTTAATATATAATTTATATAAATAGATAGGTTTATATTTTAATCTTTTTAGAAATCTTTTTTTAAATAATTTAAAAAAATAGATATCAAAGTACGTACTAATGACTTGACAACAAAACTATGATAATTCAATAGATCTTCTTAGATAAATTATGATTATATCAAAAAGATGATTATAAAGTCTAAATTATTTTAAAATAATGATAATGTAATGATCTTTAAGATTTTAGTAATAATTTTTAAAATTTGTAAATATTATGAAAATCCTTATACTTGATAATATTTAATATTTTTTTCTAAATAAACCATTAAAATTTTATAATAAAATTGGAAATATCAAATTTAATTGTAACAAAATAAATACAAAACATAATAGACCATGGTCGTCTTTGAAGAGAAATGGAACTAACACATCGAAGAATTGAATAGGGGAAGAAGCTGGGGATATGATTTGGAGGCGCGTGGGAGTGGCTCAGCGATTGCATACGTAGGATATTTTAGGTCATGTTGACTGTTAAACTGAGCCAGCTTAAGCACAAATCACTATACCTTCGTCGAAACGGTAACGTATTTCGGTCAAGGACAGGGATGCTTGTAGTCGCACCAATAATTGATTGTTTCAGTGATTCGCTGAGTTATCGATGATATGATTCGATAGTTTACTTTATTATGACATCTCCTCTAGAAGCATGCACAGTCACATCCACCATCAACGTGAACCGAAGACACGTTATGATGGGAAAGTTTCAAGGACTTCGCTCTACTAACAACGTCGTTTCCCCAATAATTTTATGCAAGAGACAAAGCTGCCATGTGAGTGTGGCCATAATTGAATCAACATAGTCCGTTGCAATTTGCAAATCCTGTTCAAAGAAATGAGTAAGTGCCGTTCACATCATGTGCATTTTATAATGTTTTAAAGTATATGTTAATTTCTTTTTATTAATTTTAAGGTTAGGTGTGCTACCATTTTTTCATGTGACGAACGTAAGGGTAGTCAAATCACAATTAGATTGTTATGATGAAGAAAATAAAAATTATATTTTTAACTCAATGATATTTAAATAAAACAGTATATATCAAATTGATGAGATGGTCAAATACTCTCATTTAAAAGGTTGTTTGGTAGGAAAGTGATTATTTCATTTTATTGTCCAAATAAGTTGCTTGGAATTAAATCGAGAGTATAGACGTTAAATGTCAACGCAGACATGTTAGAAATTCGTTAAATGTAAAATCCAAACGGCAACCATGATGAAAATATTTGTATAATTAACATAACACGCTTGCTATGATTACTTAACAAAGCGACCATTAAATTTGACTAACTAATGGAGACAGGTAGATTAATGAGCTTTGTGTCCGTAGAAATTGTAATCGTAATAATAATTATCATCTTGAACAATGATTAAACCGTGCTCGTTGCTTTCTTTAATTAGACACTAATCATTACTCTTTTCTGCAAGTGTTCATTTGGTATTTGATTTCTTAAATAGGGGCATTTAAGTAAATTTGAATCATGAAAACCTGCAGATAGACACGGACCTGGTATAGATACAGATATGGAGTAAACGGTTAATACATGCTAGTCCGCAGCCCCACAGTTATGTTGAACAGTGTATTCCACGACCGAATCAGGTGGGAGAGGAAGCGAATGAAATGGGGTGTAGGTAAAAGGAGGAGCTAATGCGCGTGGGCGGAGGAGTGGCCAGAGGTTAGGGTTAAGTTAGAGAGTTCACTTCAAATGATTGTCGAGAAGACGGTGTCGGGGCATGGAGCGACAAGATGACACGCACGATCGCGTGGGGGTGGGGTCCAGGTTTGAGGGAGCACGTGTCTCCAGGCAAAACATGTTGGGCCACGTGAGCTATGGGGGGAAGAAGAGGGCAGGTTTTCTCTTCCACGCTTTTTCCTAATCTCTCTCACCCCACCCTCCCCACGTGAACTCCACTCTCCCTTGTCTCCTTCTCTCTCTCTCTCTCTCTCTCTCTTAGCCCGGAAAGCTACATCCTTTTTGTAAAATTTGTATATCAAATCTTACGTTGGCTAAGCGTTGAGCCTTGCTTGGCTCCGCTTCACCGCATATTAATATTTTAAATATTTCTAATAATTTACTGGATAATTGATATACGGTATGTCAAATAAAATTTTTATTTGCAAAAAAAATTGGTAAAATGATTAATACATATATTTTTATTTACTATAAAAGTTCTGTTTACATCATGAATTTTGTTGGACCACGGGAACATTCGGAAGTCATCTTATATTAGTATTGTATTGAATTTTTTTCCCCTTTCTTGAAAGTGTGTTAATGATGTGGTTGACTAATGGATTCACTTGATTGTTTCAAAGTAGAATTGACTTTTCCTTTTCACTTTCAATTCAAATTTTTGTAATGATCAAAGAGTGGTCCAAGAAAGCTTCTTACTATTATTGAGAGAGAACTCTTTACATTTTAAGTCAATACATGAATACTAGAAAGCATGTGAACATCTATTTTTATGTGGTTGGTTTTTTTTTTTAAATAGTTTTCACTGAATTGGTTTCTTTATAGGCATGGATGAATAATTAAATTTAACTATTTCTAGAATGTTGATAAATAAGACAATAAAAAATGATTCCAAACAATAAAAATACAGAAAGTGACGAGTGCCCAGCCACGAGTTAATTCGGCTGTAGCCATTTAAGATATTATATAAACAATTATTAATGACCGCTACATTGGATACGCTCTCTCCGGTAGCGTCAGCAACACTTTACATTGTGGAAAGAGAGAACTCTGGACCGCGTGTACGTCACGCATACAATTGCGAATGCGATTGGAGCTGAAAATCCGAAAGAATGAAACCTCTGGTTTTGTAATATAAAAGGTCAAGAAAGCGACGCTTTTTGTCTCATGGTAAAAGATTAAAAAAGCAGTGGAGCCCACTTCCAGAGCCAGAATTAAAGTTGATCTGTCTGGTTCCACTCAATAACTATCCACTCATGATTTGATGGTTGTCTAAGCTTAACTGGCTTTGGTCCAAATTATATAGCTCTGGATAGTTGGACCCCACCTGAGTATATGATCTCAGCCGTCGGATCCTGCCCGGGATGGATCATGGGCCGTTGATGGGAACGAAAGGAATGTGATAAGAGTGAGTTGTTTTCAGGTGAGTTGTGGCCCACCGTGTTGAATGCTGAAGATTCATGGTGATATGCATATCTGGTCTCTAGTTGGGATTCTGAACAAATAATTAGTGTAAACTGTTTGCATTGATTAGGGGTTGGTGGGAAGTTTTTGTTTAGCGGCATAATAACATCAATGATCATTTTGAATTACTTACATCAACTGCTGCTTGAATTATAATTCAAAAGTCATAATAATTACTTTCAATTATGGTATTATTGGATTGATATATTCCAATAATATTGATGTTAATCTTACTTTTTAGTGGGTTTTTTGTTTTTAGGTGTATAGTTTGATTGTGAAATGGTTGAATGATGCCATCATGCATGCTGCTTTGTCAAAACTTAGCTGGTCACCAAAACATGCTAAATGCCATTATATGGAGTTGTCTTGATTTCCTTCAAAGGCACTAAATTAATGTTAAAAATCCAATTTCACTTTGGATTTTGCTTCCCCTTTTAAAAATATCATTAAATGCGTGAGTCATGCCTTCATGTAATTGTCAAAACTTAATTGGTCACATAAACATGCTAAATGCCGCACCCTAAAGTTATCATTTTTCAACATTTTTAAAAAATCCGTTAATTAGATTATTGAATTTGCTTATTTATATATCAATGTTTAATGTGGATTTTTACCAATTGAATTGCTTCAGAAAGTTGAAAGTAAGTCATACATGTGCATGAGGTATTTTCCAACATTATCTTGGTTATTGGGGCACCAAGCATTGGAGCAGTGAAGTGGAGGGTCAGGAACACACTAGACGAAGTGGGAGCAAAATGTGTGAAGGGAGGGAAGTGTAGTGATTTTACCACGGTTAATAAAGGTAAAAGTAGAGTGCAGAAAGAGATAGGACGGAAATTCAGAGTTAGGTATTATTTTTTGGAGCAAAAGCATGATTGACATAATTGGCCTCCTGACACAAAGTCATCATTGAACTTACAGGCCACCACTCCCCATTCTCTTCTTTCTATATAACCCCAACGCCTCTCCTACATTCACACCCATCCATCAACTCTCAACTCTTCTTCTTCTTCTTCTCTCTCTCTCTCTCTCTTTAGCTGATCATACAATTAAAACTACTACAGCTCGAGAAAAAAAAAAAAAAAACCTGTTATTCGGTTTCTTTTGTGCAGAGAAAGAAAAGATGGTTGAGAAAGACGATCTGGGTTTAAGCCTAAGCTTGACCTTTCCAGCTGAAAATCGCCATTCTTTACAGCTCAATCTCATGCCTTCACTGGCTCCATCTTCTGCTTCTTCTTCTTCTCCTTCTGGGTTCCATCTCCAAAAACCCTCCTGGAATGAACCCTTTCCTTCTTCAGGTTTGCCCTCATCAACTTTTTAACATATTATTTCTAGGTTTTTTTATTTTTTATTTTTTTGATTTCTACATCTGCATGGCTTCAAAGTTTTCAGATCTAGAGAACCTAACATGGTTTAAAGAAATCGTTATTTAAACCATTTTTTTTCTTCTTCTTTTCGTTGAACTTGGATAAAAAATTTGTGCTTTCTTGCTTTTTCGTTAATATCTTTTATAAATTACACAAAACTTTTTGTGAATAGTTTCCTCTAAGCTTTTCTTGTATTCACACTCATAAGCTCCTCAAATGTAACCTATGATTCTTTTTCTCAATCCTTCGAACCTCTCTTCAGATCCAACCCTAGAAATCAAATTATTATGTTTATCTTACTTGACCTTGCACATGCAGATCCCAACTTGGAGTCCTGCCGTGCCGAGACCAGATCTTTCCTTCGAGGAATCGACGTGAATCGCTTGCCAGCACAAGGAGATAACGAGGACGAAGTGGGTGTCTCCTCTCCTAACAGTACGATATCGAGTGTAAGTGGCAAGAGGAGCGAGCGAGAGCCTAATGGAGAGGAGCTGGAGATTGAGCGAGCTTGCTCTCGTGGCATCAGTGACGAAGAAGATGGCGACACTTCGAGGAAGAAACTCAGGTTATCCAAAGATCAGTCAGCCATTCTTGAAGAAAGCTTCAAAGAACACAACACTCTCAACCCTGTAAGTGAAATAATTGCGAAACTATGCGTTTCTCTTCTATGTTAAAGAGAAAGTTCGGCTTTTGCTTCCGTTATTGGTATTTCTGTAATTAAACTCACAAATGGGTTGCGTTTGTTTTCTGCAGAAGCAAAAGTTGGCGTTGGCTAAGCAGCTAGGCCTCAGACCTAGACAAGTGGAAGTATGGTTCCAGAACAGGAGGGCAAGGTGAGATATTTTATCAATGTATTGAGGGTGTTTTTGGTAGTTTAATTTTTTTTTTTTTTTTTTTTGAAAACCCGGTGCTCTGGACTGGAGTATTGAAGTGTGAACTGAATTTTATTTGATTGCAGGACCAAGCTGAAGCAAACTGAGGTTGACTGCGAATTCTTGAAGAGATGCTGCGAGAATCTAACGGAGGAGAACAGGCGGTTGCAGAAGGAGGTTCAGGAGCTGAGAGCACTGAAACTCTCCCCTCAGTTCTACATGCAGATGACCCCACCCACAACACTGACCATGTGTCCATCATGTGAGCGTGTTGCAGTCCCACCATCTGCCGCATCCTCGACCGTGGATCATCATCACAGCAGGCCACATCAACTGGCACCCAGCCATCACAGGCCCCTCCCCATCAACCCTTGGGCCCCAGCTGGTCCCATCCCTCATGGACCGTTCGATGCCCTCCGTCCTCGGTCGTGATTTTCACAAGGGCAAGCCAGAAGGAAAAACATATGTTGTAATAGCGTACTAGTTAAAAATATGTTCAAAGTCTAGGTCTAAGATATGGTTGGTAGAGTATGATTTGGTGGGTCTCCATGTTTTGCATTGTTGACCCATCAAAAATATATGTTTTGAAAAAGTTGACAATATTAGTTAGCAAGCTTAATTAATTTTAGCGCTAATCATAATCAAGTACTAATACTTTCTCTTCTTCATTCAAAGGGAGAAACTTTCTTTGTAAAGTTCAATCTCTAATTATTAATTTGACCAAACTGTCATGTAATCATGAGCCTCTATCTCTTCCATGGCTTGGATTTTTCTAGGGATTTAATTTAATGGTGGTTGAAAGTTAGGGAAAGGTGGACCCAAATTTGTTGTTTAGATTTTGAACATGTTTCATTAATTTCAGGGGGGTTTGGTTAAGAATTCCTTCTCATTCTTCCTTAAAATCATGGTGAGATGTTTCTTTATCTAACCTCCCCCCAATCAAGAGATAATCTTTTTCATTACGAAAGTAAAGTTACACATTTTAAATGACGTTTTGGATATCATATCTCATATCAATTACATAAGAGTATTTTTAAATATTAATCTTATTCTTGATGTAACCTATGAAAAAGTGGTCTGCGTAATTATCTCAGAAGAATTGCATTATTTTTGGTTTTGTTTTTGTGTAGCTCGAGAATATCCTAAGCTAACATCCTTTCAAGGATTGGCTTCCAACTGACGACATTAACATCCAAAGAGTAATCGTACCTTCTTATCCGGTGAACTGTTGGAATTGACAAGCCATATCTATGGTTGATCTTCCCCTAAAGGAGCCGGCAAAATAAGAAAATGAAGAAAGCTTAACATTTTCTTTTACGAAAAAGAAACTACCTTACAAAGTTCATTTTCCTCCATTAGGCTCAGCAGGTAAACGTAATTCAATTGACAGCTCACCGCCAATCCACTTTAAGAAAGTTGATCACTCATAATTGTGAGGTTGAGATTGATTCTATTTGTATGCTTTATGTAAGTGATAAATATCACCTCACTACAGGTTCCATTCGTTTGTGATGACTGAGAAGAGAAATTACACGTGTTATTGGGTTGAGCTAAGTGGCTTCTTCGTTTAGCTTTTAAGTGTTTGTTTACTTCAGTCCAAGTTCAAATCTTCTTTTAGAATTCCACTTCACTTTTAGCCTAATGGAAAAGGTCCGAAACTGCTGATCCTAATTCGTAACGGTTGCAGTAGTTTTCTAGAATTTGGACGTGACATCCAAGAGGCTAGACGAGCCAATTTGGGCTTACGTGTTGTCAAATGTTTAGGGATTTTGTTGGGCCCAATTGAGGAAATTCAAAAGCCCACTTGGGTTCTTACGTGAGTTCCCACGGGCTGCAGATTTGTTCCGACGTCTGAATGGGGCTTTCAGATAACAACAGTAGAACTTAACACAACCCCCTTTTATCAACTAATGATTTTAATTCTTAAAACTTTTTTTTTTTTTCCTTTTTTCATTGTTGATAAGTTGTGAGATTTTTTATTATAAGCTCAACATTAAGTCTAAGTTATAAATAATACGAGGGAGGATTCAAACCCTAAAAAAAAGAATTCATCTCTTACCATTAGGAAATTACATAGAAACATATAATACATCATTACATCATCGAGAGGCATAATCTACTTGCATCCATAAATGAGACCAATCAACTAGAAAATATAGACAAGAATACTGGTGCCAAACCTGATAGAAAATATAAACAAGAGTTCAAGAGTACCAAATAACGGACCTATATTCATCCCATGCCTAACAAAAGAAAACTATGCCTCGTTTCTCCATTCATAAATTGGTGTTTAACAATTTTTCCACAAACCTCTTTTCACATCCCTTGCATATATGATTCTCAACCTGTTTGTATTTATAGGTACTTGTAAAGATATTGGATTTTACGACTATTTCTTATTTCCCTATTTTTCCTATTTCTCAAAAGAAAGTCTAGTTGAATAAAGAAACAAAGCAGATCCCAACACTTACTATATATATATATATATATATGAAAAAATATGTGCCAATAGTTTGAAGCCCGTGAAGAATCACATGAACTAGACAAATTGATTCATAAATAAACATCAAAAGAAATAGTTAAAGAGCAATGAACATAAACATTTATGTAATATAAGTGTTGGTTACATATAAACCAACCACATCTCTGTATATCAAGACGTCAAATTTGAAGACCAAATAAAACTGAGCATAATTTTTTTTGTTTTCAAAAAAAGAAAAAAAAGCCAAGTTTAAAAAAGTTGGAGTTCTTCATGTTACAACTCTAAAGGGTTGAATAATCTCCTAGATTACCTCGAAGAGTTTCTGCTCATTTGAGCACTCGATTTCTTGATTGATTCAATCCTTTGGAGCCTTATTTGCTCTCTGAATTTAGCTATGAATTCATCTGCGGCCTTATCAACATCTGGGGTTGCACCATGATCATTCACACTGCTTGAAGTAGCTTCTCCATTGTTTGAACTTCTTTCTGTGTTTGAAATAAAAGGAGTCTCCCCAAGATCATCATCATCTTCATCTTCATCTTCAGTCTCCAAGTCTTCATAATTTTCCACAACCACCTTGTCGACGAATTCTTCCCTGTCTTGCTTTGGAAATTCCATGTAAGTTGGATTTGGCATGAAAGTTACACTTCCATGCTTCAGCTGTCCAGTCTTGAAGGATGGTTGATCAAATGTTAAAGCAGTTGTTCTTCCTCGTTTCTCCATTATTGCATCAGCAACCTCCTTTGATCTTCTCTCTGATTTTGCGTCGACACCATCTTCCATTTCTTCATCACTTGGCCTAAAAGTCCTAACTGATTTCCCCAATGACAATCCATCAAAATGCTCTCTTGCCTTCACTTCACTAGCGAGGCTTCGCCTTACTTGCCTCTCAAATGAAACTCCCTCGTTATTATAACTTGAGCTTACTTTCATGGAAGACAATCTATGCATAACTGGTGGGGGTGGCGGCGGTGGTGGTGGAGGAGGAGGAGGCCGGTAAAAGCTCTTCTTCCTTACCAAATCCTCTGAAGTCTTTGCCTGAGACTCTGAGGAAACGGAAGGTGAAGGTGACAACTTCTTTGGAGAAGATAAAGATGCTGTAGGAGAAAGCTTTGGCGATGATGCAGCTGAATAGGATCGAGCTGATCGAGGCATTTGTGGCCTTAAAGAGCGAGTTTCAGGCCTATTCAACTCTGATTCCTCCATTGAAGCAGGCAGATTGTACAGGGGAGGACTTGAACTATCAACATCTTCTTTCATTTCCATTCTACCTGACCTTGATCGCCATGGAATTGGAGATGGGAGCACAACATTTTCATTTATTTTTTCTTCTAAATTCACCTGATCAAACCCTCCCAATTCTCCATTCTTGTTTTTGTTCGAATTGCTATAAAATCTTCTTGAACCAGACTTAGAACTAGACCTACTAACTGAAGCAGACTTAACAGTAGCTTCTCTGGTAGACTCAAAAGTATCCGAATCAACCCGAGATTTCAAGCTCCTCACAGGTAAATGAAGAGGCTTTTCACCGATTCTTGAACTAGTACTTCTCTGTTCTTGATCAAAAACAGAGAGATCTTTAGCTACAACCACAACAGGTTCATTTCTATAGTACTGATTATTCCATGTTTGGACCTTGTTTTCATCAGCACCCGAAAAATTTTCACTCTCATCATCAAAAACTGATGAGACTTGCAGAAATCTAGACACATATGTTTGTGCATTATCAAATTTTGAATTGTTGTTAGTTTCCTTATCTATTTCCTCGTTTCGGTGGCTGAAGAGGCCGTATGAGACAGCAATACCAACAAAGACAAGGTGTAGAAGCTCCCAGCTTCTAGTAAGTAAAGTTTGGTTGATGAATTCAGGAGCTTGTGCAGGGAAAAGTGGGATTATGACTAAGAAAATAGAAACTACGAGAGCTTTGTAAAAGAAATGTGTATAGAACTTACTTGTGTTTGCTCTGTTTTCCTCTGCTTTTAGAACTTTCTGCTTCAATAAGTGCTCTGCCTCCGCCATTGAAGAGGAAGAGAGAGATTGGAAGAACTTATATTTTGGTTGAGTGTTGTTGTATGTGAAAGAAAATGTGAACAAGGAGAAGATGAAGAAGGAGAGAAGACTTAGTGGCTAAGGAAAGGAGGAGATAGAGACAGTGGAGGGGAAAGTTTTGGGGAGATGGGAGGAAATATTTATGCTAATTGCTTTGGTTCTTTTAACGGTTCTTTCCAAATCACACTAATGGCCTCTCTCTCTCTTTTTATTTGTTAATTGTTATTTCTTTTTCTCCCACTAGGATAGTCTTTTCTTGACTCAATTTGCTTCCTTGCTTTCCCATGGAGGGATCTGGATTAATGGTGTTGGGCTTCAATGGTGAACCACCAATATACCTAACAAAAATGCTTGCCAGGGTATCATGGTCACTAGTCACAAGTTCGTTCATAACTAGGGTTTAAAAGCTTTTAGGATTTTGTAAGAATCTATTTAGATTGCTTTGTATTCACGCAATAGGTTTTGTTTTCTAAACAGTTTGTTTATTTTAAGGATTTTATTGAGTTCAGTTCACCTTATATATTTTACAGATGTTCTCCAGCAGTAAGGTAACAATTTGGCAGCAGTTGTCCAACTTTAATCATCAAAATTCAGTTCATTTACATCATATTTTACATTTAGAAACTCATCAACATGTACAATGAATCTAACATGTAAATCCTTATACAAGTCAGTTTTCTTTTCGTGCAGGTTGGATTGCATTTACCATTATGTGCTTTGGAATCTAGAGTGGTTCGACCAGCTTATCAGTAGGATGATAATAGATTATAGCTTAAAAAATGCATGGACCGACCAAATTTTATACACCAGCTTATATGTTTAAGATAAGGCTTTGAACAACTCAAATGACTTGCGCTTTCCATGAAACTAGTGGCACATCACTGCGTTGCAATTCTATCAAACTTTTTAAACAGAGAAATATTGACTTAGAAGCTTTCTAAACACATTAGTTTGCACAAGAAAATAGTCTTTTTTTAGCTATTAGACAAATCAGCCGTCTATTTTTAGAGAATCGAAGTGAAGATATCATGGGGAATATGTATAAATATTATGCAATTGCAGGGGACAAATTGGTTGCGTGGATGTGGTCACGATTCTTCTTTTGGACTGCGTACGCTAGCTTTTTGTGGAGGTCATAAAATAAAAATAAAAACAAAAGAACACAAATAAACAAAAGTGTATTTGCAACTTTATTGGGGGGGATTGCTTTTCTTATCCTCCTCCTCCACTCTTCAATTGCAATGCTTGGAGACAATGTTACATCGATGCTCTTAAGGGCTACGCGCAGTACTGACTTGGATGTACTTAATTTACCAATGAAGTTCTTTTCCATAGTTGAAAAAAACAGTAAAGTGGAGAAGGAACTGGTGTTCACTGGTGATTCTCTAACATCAGCAATGCAATAAGATATAATCCGAATATTATTTGACCAAGAAAGTTATAGGTTAGTTTATTTTAAGTTATCTTATGTGAATCCAGACTTGTGTTCACTCTCACCTCACAATGATGTATTAAACGGAAGAAATTAATTGGTTTTTTACCTGCAGATGCCATACATGACTTGCCATGCATGCACTGATATTTATCTTGTGTGTATCTTTTCAGAAGAGAACCCAGAAACTGGTAGAAGTAGAATCTCTTTCATCCTCCTTCTGCACCTTTTCCTTTTTGTTTCTTTGGAGTTAATATATTCTTTCTGATAAATTGAAGAGAGAATGATAAGAATATATTTAAAAAATTAATCTATCAAATTGTAGAATATAAAACTCTCAAACATGTAACCTTTACCATTAACTGGCCACTATTTTTGGTGAATATGAAAGAATAAGGTGAGCTGCAAATTGGGTGAATTTTTTTCTGTGTGCATGGACAACGATATATGTGAAGTGGTTTGATGGGAACGTTGACTGCAGCAATCTGGGCATGTTTCACAGAATATTCTAGGTTATATGTAAAGTGATAAAGTCATTAATTAGTGTCTAGCTTGATAGATATGGTAACAACATTTCGACATACAACTTTCCCTTCAAGGATTTGAAAAGAAAATCAACAAATATTTTCTATCTATCACATCCCATTATGTACCCCAAAGAGGCTAATTAGGCTATACGTCGAGTATGTTTTAGGTTTTATCTCTTGAGACGACAAAAGGCTGCTCTCTGCTGAACTGGTAAGATATATATAACTACTCTTTTTGTATGCAATAAAGTTTACTTTTAGCAACTGAGATTTATCCTTCCACGCATTGCCATGCATATGCTGAGTCACTCAGCCAACAGCCATGTGAAGGAAGGCCTTTTATCGAACTAATCTTGTAGATTAATGGCAACATAAGGAAAGAGAGAGAAAAAGGAATGAAAATTAATAGGATAATTTGAAGGATCATTGGACGAAGTAGGTTGATAAGGTATCCTTCTTTTCTCAAACTGGTGGCCGAAAGTTAAGTATATTGGAAAGCTTTGTAGACAATGGATCTGATTCTCCTCTCTCATACTTTTGTGTATTTCAAAGTTTCTTATGAGTGCGTCTGTGCTTGCATGTTTGGGGTGCTCTTTTAGTTTTAGCCACAAGAAATTTGTAAAGCAAAAGTGCAGTAAGCTCTCTTATCATGTAACTAAAAGGTTTCTTAACAGAACTGATCAAATTGAAGACGAGTCTATTGTTAAGCTTCCATTATTGGGCTCTCCCATGACAATGTAGCCGTTTACAGTAAATGACAATTTGTTTTCTTCAAAGTTGTCTCTTCATCTTTAGACTGTGGAGATATTCTTGTACTGATATTATACAATGCGATCTTTGATACTATTTTCAAAGAAAGCATGCAAGATGAGACAATTAGATGTATTGTAAGCAGGCGGCTCATGACATAGTCAAACATACCTTAAATTCGATCATCTAGTGGTGGATGCAGCCTATGTGAAAAGATCACATTAATTCCTCCATTACTGCATATACGTTTCTTCATCTTTTTGTCTTTTTAACTGTTTATTCTCCTTAGAGTCTTTGACAAGTAAGAAAGACAAAATAACCAATTTTCATATTTTCTTTGCACTCTGTTTCTCATATATTCACATATTTGCATTATTCTAGTGCTCCGCAAGTTGCTTTCTCTTCTTATCATATATGGAAGGCCTTAACTAATACTTGACATAAAATGCTATCCCAGCTTAATATCAAGAAGTATTTTTGATAAACAAATTATATGTTAAAAATGATATAGTGGATGCATACCCTCATATTGGTGGCGACCGACACATCATAATAATAAAAGATCAACAAAGAGGATGGAATTTTATGCTACAAAGCTAATGGCAATATACAATACCATACAATCTTCACTATAGCAACCCTGAATTTTCTTTATTTATGGTGTACTCTAATAATGAATTTTAATTAAAAAATAAGAGGAAGTATATTGATACATAAGAAAAGATTAAACATTTTTATTTGATATTTTATTCCATTTTAAAAAGTGCCATTACAATTTACAAGGCGAAGATAAATCTTTTTAAGCAGAAAAGCGCTGTCGTTTTTGGCATTTCTTCGACTCAGGACCGTCTCAATCTCTCAGCAGCTGGCTTAAAAAATTTCAGGTATTGTAGTCAACCATTTGCAAAGTTGGGATTTTTATCACTATTTTTGTACTCATAAAATTCTTAAACCCTACCAAAACCCATGCCAAAAATTTCAGCTTTTCCCTTTGTATCACTCCAAATCCACGGCAAAAAACTCAAAATCTTCGCTTTACACTTCACCACTGCTACATCAGCTGAGAAATTTTACATTCACCTCCAGAAAAACCCTAACAACATAGAGAAAACCCTAGCCACGGTCAAGGCCAAACTTGATTCCACTTGTGTGAATGACGTTTTAATTAGGTGTTTTCCTAATCAATCTCAATTGGGTATTCGTTTCTTCATCTGGGCTGGTCTTCAATCAAGTTATAGGCACAGCTCGTTTATGCATGACAAAGCGTGTGATTTGTTTAAAGTTAAGCAAAACCCTAGAATTTTTATTGATGTTGTTGAGGCTTATAAGAGAGAAGAGTGTGTTGTTAGTGTTAAGACGATGAAAATGCTTTTGAGTTTGTGTGAAAAAGCTAGACTTGCTGATGAGGCTTTGTGGGTGTTGAGGAACATGCCTGAATTCAATTTAAGAGCGAATACTGCTATGTACAATGTTGTTATTAAGTTGTTTTGTGAGGAGGGTGATATGGTTATGGCTGATAAATTGATGAAAGAGATGGGTTTGAATGATTTGTACCCTGATATGATCACGAATGTGTTAATGATTAAAGGTTTTTGCAATGCAGGTAGGTTAGAGGATGCTTCTAGGGTGTTTAAGGCTATGAGAGGACATGGTTGTCCTCCAAATGTGGTTGCGTATTCAGCTCTACTTGATGGGATTTGTAGGTTAGGGAGTATGGAGATGGCATTGGAATTTTTAGGGGAGATGGAGAAAGAAGGTGGGGATTGTAATCCTAATGTTGTCACATTTACATCCGTCATTCAGAACTTTTGTGAGAAGGGTATGGTAAAGGAGGGATTGGGGTTTTTGGATAGAATGGATGCTTGTGGCTGTGCTCCTAATCGTGTCACAGTCAGAACTTTGATTAACGGTCTTTGTCTTGAAGGTGATATAGAGGAAGCGTATAAGCTGATTGATAAAGTTGTTGCTAGGGGTAGTGTTTCCTATGGTGATTGCTATAGTTCTCTAGTGGTGGTGTTAGTTAGGATTAAAAGATTTAAGGAGGCAGAGAAGCTCTTTAGGAAGATGTTAGCTAGTGGGTTGAAACCTGATAGTTTGGCATGTAGTGTTATGATTAAAGGGCTTTGTTCAGAGGGACGGGTGCTGGATGGTTTTTGCTTATATGAGGATATGGAGAAGATTGGATGCTTATCTTCTATCGACTCCGATATCCATTCTATCCTCTTAGTTGGTCTTTGTGAAGAAAGCCATCTGTTGGAAGCTGCAAAACTTGGAAAGTTTATACTAGAAAGAAGAATTCGACTGAAAGCTCCATGTCTTGATAAAATTGTTGAATTCTTGGAGAAATCTGGATACAAGGAGCTAGGTACACTACTCAGTAGGCTTGGAGGATGATGTTGTACAAACAACAAAATTCATTAGGTCAGAAACCTGGTTTGTTATTTAAGAATGGGTTACAGTAAAGTTGGCAAACTTTTGAACTAAGAAGAAACAGATCCAGACTCAGAATGTATAGTTGGCTCTTTTCTCTACCAGATATAGTTCCACCAAGTCATTTCCAGATTGTCATGGAAAATGTGCCAATACAAGCGGAAGTGAATAGCGGTGCCTTTCCAACCAGAGTATAAATGAGTCCACTTCTCATTTGTCCACGTTTTGGTGAGATTGCTTCAGTGGCAGAGTGTTATTCTACCAATCTTTCCAGTTTGGAGAACGGTGAGAGGTAACTCTAGTTCTTTTTCCTCTCTCAAGACTGCTCAGGCATTATACAGTTATGCTTCTTTACTTGAAATGATTCTTTGTGACTACCTTGCAAAAGAAAATTAAAATATTTGTTAATCTGACTGAGGTGACATATCCTGAAACATATCAAGGACAATGATGACATGATTTGATATCAGTCTGATTACTCGTTGGAAGAATGGTAAACCTGTTCAATGCTGTGTCTTTGATTGACTGAGGGAATGTTGAATTCTTTTGTGATTTTATTGAGCTGGTTATTGTTACAAATGCCAAAAAAATATAATGTGTAAAGTATAAACATAGACAAACGAGTTAATAATTGATGAGAAACCAACAAGGATTGCATTATTTGAATTGTTCTTTTCAAAATATAGTGGCTTGGAATTGCGCAAATGATATTGCTTTTTCCCCAATATTTTTACGATAGATTGACAGTTTGTTGGATTAGAGGTGAATATAACGCTGTAGCCTGTTGTGTTGAATGTTGATATGTTAAATTGCAGTTTTCTCTTCATTTCTTTTCTGTTATGATTTAAACTTCGATCAAGTTCATATTCGTTTTGGTAGCTGCAACTAGGCCATCTGAATTACATTATTTCCTGTGAAGGTTTTCTCAATCTCACTAACTGCTAGAACTCGTAAATGTCAGAAGTCAGACTTTATTAATTGGTGGCACACAAGGTACGCTACCATAAAATTGAAAATTTCATTGGTTTTGAGTTTGTCTCTGTTTAGATGGTGAAAGGCGAGAAAATGAAATAATGTGGTGGAAGTTCAGCTCCATGATTAGTGCTTACCCCCTAACTGTGAGCCTCTCTATTTTATGTCTAAACTGAGGGCCAAAAAACTTTAGGTAATGTCTCAAAAGTCCACTGTTTAGTAGTCCTGTCGTATTATAGTACCTTCTTTAGGACAGTCATCAATATTTATGTTGCCTAGGAAGTGCACGTCACAAAAAGTGGAGGAAAAGGCAATATTAGGGTAATGAAACTTTGCATTAGGCTTCACATGTTTATGTCCTTCAGAATACTTTCAAACTGATGTTCCCAGATTGATTTATCCATTTGGAAAATGCGTTGTATACACGTCCAAGTATTTGTATGCTTATTAATGGATTGTTTGTGAATCCTTCATAAAATATGTGAGGAACCTCAATCACTCAACTCTCCTTGTCTTTTTGTTATTGTCTTTACACATAGAGTTTGCAGGTGCAGAGTTCAAAGTTATAGTGCATAATTGATTCGTCATTGTATATTTATTTGAGAGTTTCTTTTCTCACATGAATTATATATCTTGGCACTTGCTTCTGTAGGTGGACTTGTGCATTCCGGAAAAATGAGATTCTTTGAGGATGGTTTAGATGAATGCCATGTTGATGAATTACTTCCATTTGTTGGTTCAATGCATGTTCAAGCTTATATATTAGTCAGTTGATGAGAAACTTGACTATTAACAAAAATCTCGTTTATTGCATTTATCTTGGAAAATTTTTTACTTGAGTAGCTCAAGCAATTGAAATCATCAACTAGCTTTGTTTCAATATGAATTTTATCTATAAGTACATTTGTTCTGGGTGTTTTCTTAACTGTTTAAAAAAAGAAAAAAGAAAAAAGAAAAAATGCGAAATGATAAATGTAGTGTTTTCAAAACTACTTCTGTTCCCAGTGGCTCTCTTACATATCTTGACCTACAGGCTACATTAGATTTGAAATTCTTTTCAAGTATGTGAACAGATATAGAGCCTAAAATCTTCTTTAACTTTTGTCAATATCACTTTGGTCATGTATCTGTATCAATATATGAAATGTTATATCATATTTATCCATTTTCTACTTATTAAAAAAAATAAAATTATGAGGGTCCTGATGGAATTGTGAAACTTCTGTACAGCTATTGTTAGGTTGGAAGTGTATAACAGGATCTTTTTGTTTTTGTTTTCTATTTCTTGGTAAATACCGAATGGAAAAGTTGTGTCTGTGTCAAATTTAACTTAGCTATTCCATGGTTTTCTCTAGGTAGGAAATTATTTCTACTTTCATAATCTTTTACTTGAAGAAAAATTAATATATAGTACATTTGAGTTGAAGATGGTAGCCTGGTTTTAATGGCCATTTAATCTTATCTCCAATATTCCAAACAGTGAGAGGATTGTCTTTTTAATCTCATATTGGGTGGTTCAGAATTAGAATATTTATTCTTCAAAACTGTTTTGTGGGATGTCATGCTCATGTCATATGCATCAGCAAGCATCAGCAATTTCATCACTTGTTTTATTTCACATAAAAATAAAAATAAAATGAGCACAATGCTAAGATTATAGAATAGAATAGAATATAGGACTTTTTGCCTACCCAAACTTTTTAGTCACCACAAGGCATGGATTCCTGGCTGTGAAGGAATGGACGGCTCTGATATAATTGACTACAATTAATTTAAGATTCCATAATGATATTTGATTTACTTAGAAAGTAAAGTAATCTATATCTCTAATTCCTCAAAGTAGAGGAGGCTGCTTTTACTGACCTAGCCTTTTCTTTTTCTTCTCTTGCACTAAATGTTGAAGGTTGTACCCCTGATGAAGGCAACTTTAGCAATTAAGATCATACTTTATTTTCATAATTTTGGTTAATTATTGTCACATCGGTTATAGAAATATTATTTTTTGTTTTTCTACTTTATTTAATATACTAACCACTTTAAATGTTACTTAAAATATTGTAATCTCTGCCATATGCTTTTATTCATTATAAAATATAATTAGATGTAGAATGTGCCCTTGATTTTCATCTTGATTAATTAATTTTACACCTAACATTAATTACAATTTTTTTTTCAATCTGATAAAATGCTGTTTTATTTAAAAGAAAAGAAATCTTACCTAATTTTATGTAAACTGGCATCATTTTATTTATAGAAATTCATAAAAACAACAATAGTGTTTTTTCCTTAATTAAAAAATTGATGAATCAATTGAATTGCACTTTCAAGTTTCAATTTGAAAATTTTGGAATCCAATTTAATTTGTCGAGGTCATTTAGATTATTGATGTATGATTGATTATTTTCTCACCTAACAATAAGATGGAGCTACTTACCGTAAAATTAATATTCCAATGACAATCAACCATTCCTACCTAATTTCTCACTACGGTTAATCACAATAACCTCCCTGAAGTTGGAAAAATGTCAATTTTCTCGTAAAGAAATTAAATTTTTGAAGCTTACACCTTTCAAGTCTATTAACTATCTCAGTAACGCTAAGAGTTAAAGAACACCTAAGGGGGGTTATTGGAAATAACCGTTTAGCACTGAGAAAACTACCACATGGGTTACCGTCCAGTCCACAAACCTAAAAGCTAAGAAATCTGCATCCAATCCAACGGTCACAATTGCCTGTCGGTAATCTCTAAGAATTGCCTCAAATGCGAGTTTATTTATATTCGTTTATGCACGTGTCATTCGTCCAAGCCAGTTTCACAACCTCCTTTCATCACTCTGTGTCACGTTATTTTTCTCACCCGAAAACTCTTTTTGTTTTCTCTTTCGTTTTCAAAGTTTGTTAGAGCAAAGAAAGGTGAAAGTTTGCAACGGAGGCAATTCTCTCCCTCGAATCTCGAGAAGAAAAACCAAATCACGATTTAGGGTTAGGGTTTTAATTCGAAATTCCCGTGATCGATCATTCACCGATCTTCCTTTATTTACGATCCTACCACCTCCTTCTTTGCCTCGTTTTCACCGTCCGATCAACCAGAATCTCGTGAAACATGGTCTTGGTTTCTAGGCGAAACAGTAATTCAGTTATTCGTCAATCGGATTTTTCTCTTTGTTTCATTTGCTTTAATTCAAAACTTTGTCTATCAATTCTCTGAAATATTAGGGTTTTGTTTCGAATGATGTGAAAAGATTTCCCCTTGACGTGTAAATCTGTCATCCAATCGATTGATTGCCTTTATATCTCAATTGTGTGATTAGAGTTTCTTGGGTGCGTTTTGTTGTAATATTTTGTGTGATTGTGCTCAATTCGGGGTTGTATATTATGTATATTGAGGATTTGAAAGTAGCAGAGGAGGAGGAGGAGAAGGTTGTGGCGGAAAGCGAAGGAGAAGTGGAGAAATCAAGTTTGTGCGCAGAAAACGACAACGGTTTCGTTGGTGGCGAAATTGCAAGAGGAAGCATTGCCGCGTCGGGGACGAAGAGGATTTTGGTTGGTGCAGGAGCTCGTGCACTGTTTTACCCGACCCTGCTTTACAATGTTGTTAGGAACAAGTTTCAGGCTGAGTTCCGATGGTGGGATCGTGTTGATAAGGTATAAATTGTTCAAATATTATGTGAATTTGTATAATATAGATGAAATATAATCGTTTTAGGTCGCGTTTTATGATGTGTGTTGAACTTTTGAATCGACTAGGGTGTGGCTTTTGCATGTAATTGACAAGTTTGCCTGACATATTTTGTGATTCTATCAATGCAACTCATGTGAAAATGGTTGTTTGTTTCCAGTTTTTATTGTTAGGAGCCGTTCCTTTCCCTGCTGATGTTCCACGCCTAAAGGGTCTGGGCGTTGGTGGAGTGGTCACTCTAAATGAGCCTTATGAGACTTTAGTCCCGACAACTCTGTATCATGTGAGTGTTTAATTCTGGATTTTGTACATATTTTTGTGGATTTTCTTTTTCTTCTCTATAATCGATGGTTTTGGACTATTAACAAAATTTGTGGCCTACTATGGTAATACGGAAATTTAGTGGAATGATATGTTTACTGTTCTTTATTTCTTTGGAATTGGAGCTGAAAGAATGATTAATGTTTCTTTTCATTGATATTTGTTTCTGTTATATACAGAATTAACTTATGGGAACGCTGATATTCTTTGTTTTTTCCCTTCACGTTTTCTCTACATAATATTTGATTTGTTCCTTAAATTTTTGACAGGCTCACAGTATTGATCATTTGGTGATTCCTACAAGAGACTACTGTTTTGCACCATCCTTGAGTGACATATCACAAGCTGTAGATTTCATTCATGGTAAGTATCTTACAGTAGATGTAAAATTGTTGAGTCTGATTATTTGATTCTCCATCAAGTTCCATTTTGGATGTAGTGATGCACACTATGCATATATCAAAATTTTGTAGGGATTATTTTCAACTCCCTTATCTGGTAATATTATTTATGATTCTTTGATGTCAATGATGAAGCAGAATTTCAATCTGAATGTTCAATATGTCTTGATATTCTGTTGATTGGATCTTTAATGGTTATGTATTATTTAAGGGCTTCTAGTAATTTGTCATCTTTTTTTATTTACTATTAGAAGGAGAACTAGTGTTTCTGAATTTAGGATAAAAAGTATTTGTTGAATTGCTTCATACTTATTTTACTAGTTAACATACTGAAGCAAATTTTTTTAATATTTTTTTATCTGAACTTCCTTATGTTGTCTTGAAGAAAATGCATTGAGTAGGAAAACAACATATGTTCATTGTAAAGCTGGCCGGGGACGCAGCACAACCGTAGTAATTTGTTACCTGGTAAGTGTTACATTCAAAAGAGTTTTAACTTATTTGTTGGAGACTTAACCTTTTGTGAATCTTTGTTTTATTTTTTGTTTTGGGTAGGTGCGTCATAAGCAGATGACACCAGATGCTGCTTATGATTATGTTAGGTCCATCAGGCCAAGGGTGCTTTTAGCCCCCGCCCAGTGGCAGGTAAACTAGTTAGATTTATATGTACAAGCAGCCTATGGGCGATGTTTTTTTTTGTATATATATATATAGTTCTCATCTCTCATTAACATTCATTTTCTCGGCTGAGTTGGTTTATTTGAATTCCTTGTCATTTGGGAAAAAAAGGTTGTTTCTTAGCCTTCTCTTGTTGCTTGTCATTGCAGGCTGTTCAGGAATACTACCACCTAAGGGTGAACAAGGCTTGTCTATACAGACATGTGACTGATCAAGTCTTCAGAGCTCCACGTTCAATGACCACACAAGATCTTGTTGCCTTTGATGATAGTTCTCTAGTCATTGTAACAGAATCAGATCTTGATGGATATGACTCGAGCCTTGTCTCTAGTGATGTTGGAAGTGAGATATGGGCAGATCTCAGTGTGGTCTACCGAGTTCGAGTTGCCGGTCAGGCAGCTTTGGCAAGAATCTCATGTCTCTGGTTACGCTGCCGCACGGAGCAGAAGATTCAGGGAAATAAATTGGGAAGGGTGAGCAGTTGTTCAATCAGTACTGATCACCTGGGTGGTATAAGTGTGGACATTCATGTCTACTGAGGCCCACTGAAGTTGCATATAAGGTTGTTTTACAAGTTTTCGGTCTCCTTATTTCCTTCTGGTATATAAAAATAATGTTTCTTAGGCAGAGCTTTGACTCTGTTTTTCACCTTGTAAATCGAGTTGTTCCTTCTCTTGAGTTCAATGGAAAAAATCCTAGCAAATAGCCTTGCAGTTTTGAATGTTTTAATTATTCTGTTTTCGAAGGAATTCCGTGCAAATTAAGGCTCGATAATTTTTAGTCTGAACATAATGTAGAGGACGAGAAGAGTATATTGAATTAACTGTTTTTGTAACATGACAATTGAGACCATTCATACTAGAGTGAAACGTGTTCATGGAGAAGATTGACCGAGATTGATCTACTTGGCTAGACGTGGATATCACCTAAACGGGTCGTATTACCATATTTTTTCTGTTGTATCGATGCACTATTTTTTTTAATTTTAGAAAAATTTAGAGAAAGTGTGAAAAAAATGAAGAAATTGTTAAAAATAAGTAGGAAAAGCATTAAGTGGTATTTTTAACCTTTATATATATTTTTTTTTTAAATCTTTATAAAATTAAAAAAGGATGCATTAGAGTCTGATAACTAGAATCCCTGGACGGCGAAACAGTGAAGCAATGTTTCTGTACATCAATATTAGTAATGATCAACGGAAAATTCTTCATAGGTATCACCTTTATCATGCACAAACACCCGATCTAGAGTACAGCACACAATAGAACTGCTTAATTAAGCAATGATGTAGAATTTTCATAACTAGTGATAGTCTTCTGAGAGCCCTTATGGAGTATCGTAGAATACATCGCAAATAATCAACATCAATCAGCGAGTGCCAAGTAAAGATGTTTATGAATTTTGAACTCCACGTGTGAATATAAACCAAGAATGAGACAGAGACTAATCCTCGGAAAGATCTAGAAGTTCTCCAAAGAAGCTCTTGACTGAAGAGGGCCACCTATAGGATAACGATCCATCAAATACCAGTTCAGAAGGTGCTTTGTCCTCTAACTGATTCATTAGCTTTGTCTTTCTGCTTTGTGTCACCCTTTCTACACTGTCCACTACCACTGCATGATCCTTCAGATAAGGCACCACATACTTCTCCATATCAGCTTTCGAGATTTTGAGATGACCTCCTGCCACACTAATGTAGCGAACCTTTCCAGCGTCATCCAAGCTTTTAAGACCGATCCAGTCTTCTGTGTAAAGCTCTGTCTGCACAGATAATAATATGTCGAGAGAACAAATAACAATTATAACATACTTAAAACTTGAAAGCTAAGCGCAGAAGTCAGAAATGTATGAATTCTGAGTTTCTCCACTCACTGCTACAAGCAGGCATCATCTTCCCCCACCCTATTGTCCCCTTTTCCAATTTTATACAACTTGTAAAGAGAACTAATAATGTACTTAAACTTGAAAGCTAAGAGCAGAAATCATATGGATCACAAAAGTTTAAACTTATATTAAGATCAGGGTTTTCTATGGTTTCTTTTAATTAATTGATGACAAAGGGTCGATGGTCTGCAGTGCCTGCGGTGATTTTCACATGCATCACATCTCAGACTCCAGCAGTTCAATGGTATGCTTAAGAAAAATACTTCATATACTAGAATCCTTGTAAGACACGATTAAAACTTTAGCTTCATCTATTAAATGAAGGCTATGCCCATCAAAGATATAAACTGCAACAATGGTTTGGGTTGCTGACAGAATAATATCACTAAAAAGAAAAAAGAAAAAAGAAAAAAAAAAAAAAAAGACAGAATACCTGTTGAGGGGGCCGAACCGGATTGAAGGCTCCATCTGGATAATATCCAAACCNAATAATATCACTAAAAAGAAAAAACAAAAAACAAAAAAAAAAAAAAAAGACAGAATACCTGTTGAGGGGGCCGAACCGGATTGAAGGCTCCATCTGGATAATATCCAAACCAGGAGGTTTCTCTAGGTATCAAAACATTATCATCCTCAAACTGTTCGAAAGTTGAAGGATGACACATGAAGAAAAAGATGAGCATCTGGCTTAGACCCAGAAATTTCAAAAATAAAAATGTCTGGAAGATGAATTTATTTTACAAAATGAAAAAGGAAGAGTTATTCTGAATCACCATTATAAGCACCAAATTCTGTAAGCTAGTTAACCGTTTCTTGTAAGTAGAGTTCCTCTGATTGGGAAGTTCATTGTTAAGCTTTGGAAGAAACTTGCATTTTCCCAAATAATTGGATATATCCTGGAAAATAAGAGTTGATTTTGACAATCAAGTTTAAAAGTATGGTGTTAGCTAAAATGGGTACTATGGAATGTTTATAATTATGAATGCATTTGCAACTTATATCTCCATGTAGAATATCTGATTTTATTTTATGTTATTTTTCCAAATATAAAAATTCATGTATCGAAAACTATCAAAAAGAAAATATAGAATCATGTTTTTGACCCCTGTTTTTATGACTACACAGCTTCTTCAAAAAATTGAGAATAAGATATAATGCAATAGAAAAGCCTCAATACAACATCTTCTCTGGTCTCTCAAGTTTTTACTCACATTTGGTAATTTAAGATACCCACTGGGAGCCAAATGATCCTGCAATTCCACATTCAAGAAGATAAGCCTTGTTAAAGACATCAGAAGAAGAATGCAGATAGCCAGTACTTCAAATTGTCATGTCCTAAATAATAAATAAACTGATTGCAAGTACATTTAAGAAAAATGCTCAGAGGCAAGGTACATACTTGGATATAGTCACTGTAGATCTCTGACTTGATTAGGGCGTCTGCAATTATACATAAAGCGCCAGACTGCAGAAGCACAATTAATAATACCAATTAGAGCTCAAGATACGACAAAAGAAAATTGCAAACAAGAATAAGAATTCCTTAACAACAATTTTTTATAGATTTATCTAATAATATCATCTATTTCATGATACAATCATTTAATCAAATTTACCATATAAGAATGTTGAAATATAAACTTAGCTCGAATATTGGTAGGTTGTGCATATTGGCATAAGCCTTTCTACAAGACCAAGAAAATTTGAGAAACTCTATATAAATCCAAAGGCTATATAGTGATAACAATATGTACTATCATTGGGATGTTTGTGATGACACTCCCAGTTTAGGGGACAGCAAGTTCTATTTTCTCAGTTTTTCAGGTAGAGACAACTGCCGTGTAGAGTTGATTAATCACGCCAGCCCAAATGTGGCTCTGCTTTTAAGCAGTTGATCCTGGTGGTTTTTCCAGCGTTGAAAAAATATTCAAGCAAAATTAAAATTGACCTGGACCCAAAAAGATCTTTTCAAAGACATTAGACCTTAAGATACTTTTTTTTTTTTTTTTAAATGATGATCAAGCCATTCAAGGCTTCAAGCCTTCAACAGTTTTGCATAAAACACGGTTAGTGCAGCAAAGTTGCCCTCCAAATTGGCGCAAAAAGAAAAAAGGAACTTTTCAATTGATTGAAGATGTCATACCAAAATTATATGTGAGACACTCAATGCCCTAAGTTTTGTACTGAGGCACAGGAAAGTGCAAACTTATTCCCAATATTACAGTTGCTCAAACTTCCAGTCAAGAAATTGCAATGAGTCAATTCCAGCGAATGGATGAGAAGGTCACAATAGTACTTACACCACAAAGGGGCACAGAAGCAGTACCAGCATGAGGCCCTCCTAGAGATACAAAATTCTTAACCTGTTACAATGATTAATGGAAGAAAATCAGAAATTATATTCAGTCTATTTTAGGGAGGTAAAAGAATAAAAAAAGAATCCCAAGAACATTTCTAACTCGTAACTATGATCATTGGTGCATAAGCATAAGAAATATTTCGGCTGAACATAAAAAACTCATGAATAACTTTAGATGACAAGGTTTTCAGAATATTCAAAAAAAAAATTCTATACAAGTAACCAAAAGGTATCAATCTAGTAAAAATCAACACCAAGAAAACCCAAAGCATAATAGAAGAGTGTTATGAGATTTTAATGAATTCTTACAGGTGGTCCACCATCGCAGAACTCAACAACACCTCGACCTATCAAGTTACCCTGTTAAAAAAAGAAAAATAAAAGAAAAGAAAAGGAACCAGTGAATACAAGTCGCCAGAGTATTCACAACAAGAGAAGAAAACTAAAAAAGTCATTTTCTGCAATAAATATAGAGACAATGTATCCTTCACCTTCATCTATCTATTCAATGATTTACAAATTCCCTACTAGACAAGATTAGAGGTTATTATTTTTCTCAAAACCAAATTTAGATCAATTTATAACATGATATTGAGATGGGTATCAACACCTGTTTGACAGTTAGTTTTATATTTAGAAACTATACCGCGTAAACAACCTCAAAGTCGTTCCTAGTACCTCGTCCAATCCAAAAAAAAAAAAAAAAAAAAAAGAAGAAAAAACAAATGTNCCTCGTCCAATCCAAAAAAAAAAAAAAAAAAAAAAGAAGAAATCACAAATGTGCAAAAATTTTCTGCATCAATAAATTACCTGGGAGAGACCGACTATGTTGTAACCTCTACTCAGTTCTTCCATTTTCTTCACCTGTGGGTACAATACTTGTCAAAAAAAGGCAGACAGAACAACTAAAGCGGGCCAGTGAAATAACTACAGCTATCAGGAAAGCTTCATTACCTTGTCACAAACAATTTGGGTCTGCAAACAGATAAGATCCCAATCAGACAATTCCATATAATACATATAAAACTAAAAGCTTAAAAGTACTTGTCAATCTTTTACCTGTTCCTCAAGAGGCATAAACCAGGAATCCCATGTTCCACCCCCAACTTCTCTGCAGGATAGAAGAAGTGAAGTGAAATCGTCTCACATGGGAGATAACAATTGAAAATGTGGACATGTGAAAACTATTCTACTGGTTTGTACTTCCTAGTAGTCACTTTTTAAAGAACAAATAGTTGCAACAAACAATTAGCCATAAATGCTACTGCCATGCTTCAACCAAGTTACAAACTGAAAAATTAACCAACTTCAGGAAACAGGATAAAGAAACACCAATTCATGGTTTGTCATCATATTCGTCAATAATTATTCCCAGAACCATAATAGTAAACCAAGCACAAGATAAGATACCAAACTTGTTTCAGTATGTCTTCATACATAATTAGCAGGTACCATTCCTAAGCAGAACTACGTCAAAAAGAAGAGACAATAAAAACGTACATGCAATATCCATTAATACCGGAGAACTTGCTGAGCTGCTCAGTGAACTTTTTAACTCCTCGATTGGAGCACTGATCTCCAATACCTGCCACGAGAATAAAACATTAGATTAAGACCAAGATGTTAAAAGCGCGTAAAAGTTAGAAAAAGATTGTATAAAGAAAAATATTTTGGATAAGTAAAACTAGAGATCAATGTGAAACTGAAAATTGCTAAAAAAAAATTAAAGAAACGTTTCAATGGTGTTTTGACATCCCATTAAAATTAATTAAGTTATAGTTTTTTTTTTTTAATAAATTAAGTAGTTCATTAGATCAGATTCATATGATGGATGCATGGTTTGGTTGGCTCAATTAATTCTAGCACACTCATAGACACACTTGAGTTATTTTCACTGGATCGAATTCTGCGAACCAATGCACCTGCAAATTGCAACATTGACTCTTCTCAAGACAAACTTTAAACTTTAAAGCACCACATCAAAAATTGCCACAACAAAAACTTAACCCAATTATATATAATATATTAGCCTTAATAACAAAATGAATTATAATAAGGTTTCAAGTTAATCTTATTGTTAAATCAAATTAATCAAACGAATGGTTCCGAAGCAGATACAACAATAACCACTACCATAATCTGAATGTTCTAAACTAAAACTATAATTTTTACAATGAATATTATTACTCAAAGCACGTGCATCCAACAACCAAAACTCAAATTTACTACTCTTCGGATATTCAGCCATGAAGGTAAAAGCAATGAGATATAAATATATAAAGTTAAGTTAGCAAGAAAAATTCAGGCTTTATATGAAGAGTAAAAAACCCATAATATATAAGATATAAAAACGCAAAAAAGGAACAGAGTTTATAATTTTTAAAAAATAAAGATAAAAAACAAAACGAACGCAATAGAATACCATGGATGACTATGAAGGGAATGCAAAGGGAAACTGGAATGAAAAATAAGGCGAAAAAAGAGAGAAGAGAAAAGGGTAGGGAGTGAAAAGCCATGAAAACACAGAGATGAAGAAGAAGACGATGATACTATGGTTGTTGTCGGGGGTTAGTTAATAATAAGCGTGAAGAAAGAATTCCAAGAAGTCATGAAGAAAGTGTGAATGGAAGAAATGCAAATGGAGGTTGGTGATTGGTGGAGGAGGGACGAATCAAAGGAGTCACCGCCCTTCTGTATTAATTTCTCATCTGTCGGATTGCTGATTGCTTCTTGCAGTCACCAATTGGAAAATGAAATGTGATCACTGTCAGTGGTCGTGGAGTGAGATTATGTTGTTTTTTCCGCGGCTAATGTGTCCGTCAATTGTTACTTGTAGGTCTGGGCTTGCCAAGTACTATGGCCCAGTACACGCTAAGCCATTTTACTTAAAAGTAGTAAGAAACTGGAACTGATTTCAAGTTCAAGTAAATTATTGATCTTAGATTTTAATGGTTGTTAATTGGTTAAGATAAATGAAAAGAAAACAAAATATATTTGTAATCTTAATTGAATTTTAATTATGTGATTATAATGTGACAAATAATATTATGAAATGTTTAAGTTGGTTGGGGATTGTGATTGGGATTGGGATTGTGATTTCTTTCTTAATTTGAGGAACTCCCTATTGAGTTAAAATTTGGGGTGGGTATAGAGATGGCCATGCCTGACTTGTTGAGTTGAGACCCTTAATTATAGTTAATTATTTCTTAATAAGCATGAATAATATGTTAATTACACATAATTTAAATACAGTTCCAAGTTGAAAAGGAAGTATTAACTTAAAAAGTAAAATGGTAATTTAATAATAAATAGTTGTAGCAATAACAATTTACATGCTTTCTTGTGGAAAGTGTAGGCTGGCTGGACAATTAATGTAAAGTAAACACAAGATAATGTGAAATGAACAAAAATCTAAAACCCTGAAATGTTTGTATCCGAGAAGTATTCCTCCCGATTTCCATATTTGCCTTTACATCAGTCCTCCGAAGTCTGTTTATCAAAATTGCTTGTGCCCTCCTTCACAGCAAACCTGCTTAAGAAAGATGTATCTCATATCAATCTCCTTATATATAATATAGTTGCTTAATTGTTTACTTCCTTCAGAATGCATATATGGAATAAGTTTACATGGAAGGCCTTACGAAGAATCATGCAGCAATACACAGGACAGGTCTTTTGTTCAGAATTTTAGTAAATGATCCACCACAAACATTTTGTTGGGAAATGCATGCATCAGAGCAGATGATAAAGTAGGCAGGGCTGCAGCCGCAGCGCCTTGATTTTATAAAGATGCTTAGCTCATCTTATCTTTTGCCCCAATAAGCTGGGGTTGAATAACTAGTTTTAAACTTTTAGTCAAAATTCATGAAAGTCCTGATGAATCTGGTTAGTTTTACATAAATCTAATCTTTAACCATTCACTTGTCATCTTTACCAATTAATTAATAGACTTTAATCTGAAGAAATATAGTTGGGGCAAAAGATAAGCTATTGATACAATTTCAGGTGAGTAACGATGACGAGAATGAAAATTTACCTTCATCATGTGCTATATATGTTGAGAAATTAACCATGCTTTGTACATGAAGCCTTGCTGGAATTTTTTTGCTTCGGGATCTTCACTTCCAGGCAACTCCCAAGTCAATCCGAGGCCGAAGCTGTTGTCTGAGATATAAGGACTATATGCAAATGGGATTGCAATAGTTTTCACAGCTCTGCAAGAACATGGCGCCATCGCCGAAGAGGATTCCACCGTATAAACAAAATGTCTTGAGCCACTTAAGCATGGGATTTCCTTGAAAGAAGGTGGCAGCCTAGTTGAACAATTGAGGTATGTGTAGTTCTTGACAACATAGTAATAGCGGAAGAGAGAAAGGGTGAGATTGAGATTGAGAAAGACTTCATGGACACAATTTTTGGGGTCAAGAAGATCAAGCTTTTTGATATCATAAGAGATTGATTTCACAGTCAAGTCACCATATGACGGAAAGTGAATCACAGTAGTGTTTGCTTTGCAGACAAGCTCAAAACCAGGGTGACCACAATGTTCCGGATGCTGCCCTTTCAACCGAAAAGGAAAATGAATATCCGGTGCATCGTGGCCGCATTTTACTGGTTGGCAATTTGTTTCAGAAGCCTGTGTGTTGGCATAGAGAGAAGCTACAAAGAGAATGAAGAAGTAAAGTGCACCCATTACTGGACATACAATACAAAGTAAACAAGGCCAAAGACTGTTAAATGCAAATGGTGGGTGAGGTCCTTTTCAGTGGAGGGAAGAAAGCTAGAGCCGCCCTGAAGTAAATTGTGGATTCTCTTGTTTCTTTTTCTCTTTACTCTTTTTTCTTTTGCTGGGAAAGAAGACGTGGAGATTTCCACTTGACTTAAAAGATTAGGTGCCTTGCAAGTTTTGCCAAGCTCAAGTCTTGAAGATTATTTTTTTGGTTTGGAGTAGTTACAATGAGAGCTTTGATTGGGACTCAAAATAAACAATTTATTATGCAGGTCAAGTAACAAAATAGGTGCACCATTGGGTAGGCTGCTTCTTTTCTTTACTATTTATTAGGCTTCTTTACCAGTAAAGTTTTCCAAAGAATTTGAGGAGAGTTTTCCAACAAATTTATTAAAATTTTATTGTAAATTGCAGATCATTAGGATGTAACTGAGTCATTTTTAATCCAGCTTTTGGTGTTTTCTGCTTGACCTTCTCTGTTTTCCCTTTGAATAATTCATTACAAAGGTGGGTTCATGTCATGACCTGTACAACTCAAGTCTTCCCATCGCTGTTTAAGTCGCTGGTTTCTTTAGAAGAGCACTTAATAATAGTTAATGTGAAGTATTTGTAATGAGCTATAGCTTTCATAAAGTCTCGGTCAATATTGACGTGTTCGACGATTAACATTACCCAATAACCTTCGTTTCAAACACGACACAAATTGGTCATGTTAAGCCTTCGTTTCAAACACGACACAAATTGATCATGTGATATATGTGGATGACTACTTTCTACTAGCTTACCTAAAATTTCCACAAAAGCAGAAATCTATAGTTCAGATGGGATGATTGCCATTTCATCATGGCCTTGATCCTGGTCAAATTAGATTAGTTTTTTTCCTCCTTCAAGCAATCACAGGTCAAATTAATCTGGATAATCCTGTTTCTTTAATTTTTTTAAATACATTACTAAACATCTGTTATATGCCAAACTCCCAATTGTATCATAGTTCTTTTTCTTTTCTTTATTTTGACAAATTTTGCACATTAATCATAGGTTCTTCTCTTAATGTAACATATGTGTATAATGCTAGATCCACAGCAGAAGAAACCGCCAAAGGAAAACCAAATATTGTATAGGATTTACAACTGATACAACATTAGAACACAAGAAAATTATTCCAGTTTAATATGGAGGAACCAATAATTAAAGGGTTACAACAAATGCAAATCTTTGCCCACTAGAAATACGCTGAATCCTAAACTTCATCGTACGTTAGGAAAAATGCAGGCAACAGAAAAGTCCATAACCCTAGCAACTACATTGACAAGCTCAAATTCAAGTGTGAGACATCGGGTTATGGGGTGCATTGGTACACTTGAGATTTTTAATCTAAACTTCCAAAGAACAGGAAGACCCAGGACGAAACAAATAGAATTGTAGAAAGGAAAAAAAATCACATCAGTTCCTTGGCTAGTCTCAGTGGTTTTTCTTTTAGGAAAGCAACATCACTATTTGGTGCGGTCAGCAGATGGTGATCTACTTCCTCTTCTTCACTTTCTGCTGTTAAAGTTGAAATTACAGAAACCGATCCATCATCTTCTACATTAAAATAACAAATTGAATGAAGTTAAAGCAGTATTCAGTAAAAAATCTTAAGGGTTCTCTAATCCCTATTAAAATAATGACTTTAAGAAGAATCAGCTCTCATTTGCTGGAGATAAAGGTGGACAGACCCTGATCCCCAACCCCAAGTACTCTTCCCTAAAGATGAATCAACTAAGCTGCCCCCATGCAGGATTGTACCATAGACCAGATTTCTATGGATTGAACACAATTGGTTTCCCCATGTATGGGCTGCCCAGACAGGTACATTGTTTTTAGGACCTGAAGAATAACACATATCCTAACAAATCCATATCTACAGTAAATCAAAGAAAATTACGCTAGTCATACTTCAACAGGTGACCAATACACAGAACATGTTCTTTGAATCATTGTGCTTAAAATCTTAACCAGTTTCACCACAAAATTTCAACAAATTAATTAAACTGCAAATTTGAATATCCTAAGAGGGGAACCAGAAGTGCAACAAATATTATAACCAATCTATTTAGAAAATAGATAAACTAAAATAGAAGCTATGTCAACATTCAATCATATTGATTCATTTTTCATGCAAATGTACAAAAATATTATAATTTACCACAGAATTTACGCCAAAAAATGAATTTCTCATGCACGAAACAAGGAGAGAGAACAAGCCAAAAATTGATGTAATAAGCCTCAGAATTCAGAAACATGCTCATCTGCACAAACTTACCAGAGTATGTTGCATGATCAGGAAGATGTGTAACCGCTGTGATTTGAATACTCTCTGGCAGCAGACAATTACAGAATGAACCTGAAAATTCAAAAAACTTCCGGGTCATCTAAAACAAATCTAGTTACACACAGGCCAAAAAGTACAGTCCATAGCATAAAGTATATGGCACACAGCCTGTTCAGAACCCATATATGTTAATTAATTTTATAGCATGGGCACTCAGAGACTCCTCTTTATATTTTACAAGAAGCAGAAAATATGTATATAACACTTTGGTAACATATGCAATTATAGTACCAAATTTACAAAAGGAGAGAATTTTCTCTACCTAATCGAGCCAGCCGGTTTACCCATCCTGGAATGGGCTTTCCAGTCAGTAGCAAGCAGACTTCTTCAGTAAAATGGTTGCAATTCTTGGCAATCAAATGATATGTATCACCATGATACTTTCCAGAAAGCTGTTCCATGAAGGATCGAAATTCAGAACGAGACAAGCTTGTGCTTCCCAGGAACACGGACCTTCTGAAATTAAAGCCAGGACAACTTCTTGGTTCCACCTCAAAAACGCCGCTGGAAGAGTACTCATGGGCACCAAAGCCATACTCCAAATTATGAGCTGATTATCAAATTAGATACAATAGTAACTACATTAGTGAAACAAAAGTATTAAAACAGATAAGCAGGAGACAATTAATATAGACAAACATATTATGTGAAAGAAAATGACACATAATAATTGAGATAGTATCTAGCAAAATTAGCATACAATTACAGCAAAAAGAGCAACACAATTTGTACATGCTTATTTTATTTTTGGTTACATGTCAGCTCAAGTGAAGATCAGTTTGAACACCTACAGATTATACCATCATGGTTTTAACTTATAGTTTATTTAAAGTTCAGTTGCTCTAGAAGTACAATTATTTGTATACTCAACCTTTTGATTTAAGCATTTCCACAACATTTTTAAAAGATTGGTCTGAGAAAATATTAAGACCTGGCCTTTATATAAAATCAAAATACTAAATTATTCTTCATCCAACAGATTCTACTTGGTAGCACCTTATTAATACTTGATGCTATAGTTGGCTCTTTAAGTTAAGCAAAGCAAGGAAAGGGTTGGGGACTGGGTTGTCTTGACTCCTTGACAGTTTTTCGCTTTAAAAATGAAAGCAACCATGCATCCACCAGACAGATATATTACAGTCAATGGAAGAAAACTACTTACTGACAACAGCTGTAAATTGAATAGAACAGGGCAAAAAGAGAAACACAGATGCCGCTTACGGCATTATTTCTTCTCTTGAAAATCTAAGCAACAGATGTGGCCTCCCCTCTGTAATATGCCTTTTAATTTTACTAAAAGTAGATCTTGAGGTTTGACAACCAAATTCCTTTGCCTTTCACATTTTCTTTCCATATAAGATAAATAAAACTGAACATGAGGGTCTTAACTTTTTCTTTTCTAGAAAAAAGGTATTCTGCCACATGATTTTCTCCCGCTACATGCATAGGTTATGTCATTGTTTAATATCCAATAAATAAACAAGGAACTCACATTGATCAGCAAAAGACGTTCCTAAATTAGAATAGAATGAGTTTGATTATTCAAATATTTATACTTTAGTTCATTATTCAACTACATAGTTAACATAACTCTTAACCAAATGGATGATTGACCTTTTTACTACCTCAAGCACTTCTTTTCTATTATTATCATCATCAAATTCGATCCAAGAAACAACCAAAACAGCAACAATGCTGTCACTCTTAAGTCATCTAACTCAGCAAAAGATACCAAAACTAATGCACGCACAGTCTCACACACTCACATTCGTGAAATTTGTATTATGACAATCTTTTCTCAAACTCCTTTTTCAAAATCTTTACCTATATATGAAGATATGACTACCACATGATCAACACTTCAATATCATAAGTCATTGAAATGGATTTAACAATGGTAGCCATCAAGCAAACTACACAAACCGAAATCTAAAATTATTGACAATTTGCTAGCCAAAACTCCAACAATCACTGAAAAGACCACATTGGTCAAGTTCATACCCAAAAAAAATTTAAACTATTTAATAATAAAAATGTAAAAGCCACATACCTTCAATACCGGAATGAAAAATCCCAAGCCCAAACCAATAAAGATAGTTATTTACTGGTGTAAGATCATATACATTGAGATACAATGATGCCTGATTGCTTCCTCCACTACTCTGCTCCTTTGCCAGGCTCAAGCTTGAACTTGACGAGAACAACCGCATTGTATTCGAGAATCACTTACCACGAAAGCTCTAATTCTAAATCACCAGCTCATCATCATCTATAACAAACCAGCAGAACCCCTAAAAATTGCAAGATAAAGTGAAAAAAAAAACAAACATCACGTTATTACAACATCCGAAATCCCGCCTGCAACTTGTGCAAACGAAGTTTCCTTGCATAAGAAACCTTAAGGCAAATACATATAAAAAAGTTTTCAATTTGTGTTTAAGAAACAGTAAAAAAATCACATTATACGTTTATAATAAAATATAAACAAAAAAAAAAAAAAAGAATTCACGTTAGTTCAATAAAAGCAACGTCAAAACAAAGGAAATTGAAACTGAAACCCCTTGGTTGCTGAGAAAATCAAACAGAAAGGAGACGGAAGTTAAAATTTTGAGAGTTGGGTTTCGTAATTTATGTTAAAATTGCAGCAGAAATGTAATGCCCACAAACTTTCCCACGTTTTGACAGTAAGCAAACAGAGAAAACATAACGTAAAGTAACTTCATCTATTATTAACAAGAATTACAACAAGAAACTAGAAACTCTACCACAATTTTCATGAAATACAACAAAGAATTCCCGAAAATAAAAAGAAAAAAGAAAATCAAAAGATAACCGTGCGCGCACGCGTGTGTGCATATGCATGCGTTATAAGCATAGAAAGATTAAACGTATTGAAAGAGAACTTACGAGAGATGAGTCATTCGAAATTGAGCTCAGATCGGAGAGAGGAAGTGTTCACGTTGAAGCACTTTCACTTTTTGCTCTGTTTTCAGAAAGGGAAAGGAGGAGGAGATGATGAAGACGACTCGGATGTTTATTTTTTTTTTTACATTACGTAAATGAAGGGACTTTCGTCTGTATTAATCGTCTTTAATTAATATTAAACTTTGGAACTTTGATTAATTATTATAGATCAGACTTGGCTTTGCCCTTTTTTTGTTGTGTTGTTATAAATTAATTAATATTAATAACACCCAAAATGGAAATTTTCTTTTTTTTATTGCTTTTTTGTCTTCTTTTATTTGTTTTATGGTCTTCCTGTCAAGTCAAATTAGAAACTTTAATTTATTTTTTTGGATGACAAGAGCAACCTAAGATTCTTTTTATGAATTTTTTTAATAAAAGACTTAAAACTATAAATATGATTTAAAAAATAATTATATTTTAACAAATTTAAATACTATAATCACTAATCAATAGATGGATATATTTTCTTTTCTACGGAGTACTAAGACTGAGAATTCAACGGACCAAAAAGAGTTATCCAGTGTTAATCCTAACAGTACAGAATTGTCAAGTAAATTTGTGCTTTGATGGTTGAAATCTGGCTCTTGTTGAGGCAGCTATTGTAGTATACTATATCGCGTTGTGCCAAAAGTGGTTGAGTTGAGTGATTCGTTTCTCTGTTTGGTCACAGGTCTGCAGGGAATGATCAAGTGATTGGAGGATTGAATATATTTTTAAAATTAATATAATTATTGGCAGTTTAAGATATAATTGAGGCTTATTATTTCTGACACTAATCCAACCAAGCTACAAATGGCTAGCATTCCTGATTTTGGCATGTGGGCAGATACCATAGAATGTTCAAAACTTTATCTTAGTATAATTGTTTACTATTTATTTCGTTCAACACTGCGACTTTCCAAAAATAATTATGTTATTAATTCTATGATTTCCATCAGCCCATAATAAGATAAGTTTTGATATTTCTAAAAGATAGCAGATAATTAGATTGAAATTTCGAAACGTGACGACTATGATCACGTTATGGAAAAGAAGGACCAGTGCAACAGGACCACAAATTTGGATTGAAAAAATTGAGCAAATTGAAATAAAGAGATCTGGGCCTATTAGTTGAGCCAGCCATAAAGTACTTTTGACTTCGTCTAACTGTTTAACCTACCATACCCTTTTTGTCATCAGAACAGAAGTGCTTTTTAAAGGTGAGAAATATGGAAAAGTCACGCATGTACAATAACGATATGGTGTGTATTAGAGTAGATATATACATAGAATGTTTTTTTGTAATTACATGGTTATATACTAGCCTCATTGTGAAGAAAAATCCTGGTACTGCCTAATCTCAAACTCCACACGCTTGCATTGCAAATGTTGCTTCATGGAACACCACACCAGGAAACAGAATTAAATTGCAGCATGTCACAGGATTAATGGTTGCTTGAATGCCTTCAATTGACTGCACAGGTCGTGTCTTGTGCTTCGAAGTCGTTATAATAAAGGGAGGAGGTCTGACCATCAAATTTGGAGACTAGTTGATGAGGATATAAACCGCAATAGCGCTTCCTCAGCCGGGCAATGCATATATCAATCACTCTCGTGAACATGGAATCTCCTTGGATGAGTGTTTGCTCTACAAACTCCGGTAAGGGCATCCACTGAAAACCATTGAGAGATCATATTAATCGTTACTAGACATTAGAGCCCTTCATATATATTTGAGCTCTTTCTTTCTAGAGGCAACAGATTGCGTTTAATTTAGTTACTTGAGAAGTTTACATGAACTGGTATAGCTCACAACTCTTTGCATGATACAATATTGCTAAAACTAATCAAACAAAGCCTTCACTGTTACTGGTTTAAAGCATTGGTTAAAAAAAATATGTTAAAGCATTGGTAAAAAAATTATGTTAAAGTCTTAAAGATGGGATTGTAAAGTACCTTGGCAGCCTGAATTTCGAAGTCATCAACCTTGATCTCGGTTGATAGGGGATTTAGCATGCAGACAAAGAACAAATCCGACTTTTCAAAAGCCAAGTTATGGGCATGCCTGAAGTTGAAGTTGCAGGAAGTATATGATAAGCCAATCATGTGTCAGGAGGTAGATACAACATACGATTGTGAAGACTTTTGACAACATTTACAAGTCTAATAAAAAATTTATGGTCATTACCTGAATGCTATGACTTCGACAAACTCGGTATAGATCTGCCAAAAAGAGAAATATTACAGCTAATATTAGTATAGAACATAATTAAACATTTTGAGACATTTCATGCTAGTCTAACTTGTTGATATGAATAGGCTTAATAAATAACATTAGAGACAACATAGCAGGAGCAAAATTTTACCCCAGTTTCTTCCTTGACTTCTCTGACAGCTCCCTTGAAAATCTCCTCCGACTGATATACCAAAACCAATTATTAACAAAAATATTTTAAAAAAAAAGCCTCTCATTTCTTTGTTGGATTTTCTCTTTGATTTCAATTTAAAAGAACATTGAAATCTGACGTAAAAGGTATAAACAAACATATCGGACCTCAAGGATGAAACCAGTTGGTATTTTCCAAAGATCATTGAATGCTGGATTGCAGTATTTCTCCTGTACTACAAGAACCTGCAGGAGAAATATGATATTCAAAATGTTTGCATTAGAATTAGAGTCATGGCTTTCTATTCATGCGCACGTATTTGGGTCATTGAGAACATGCTTGGGTAGGCACAATTATCAACTACTAAACAAATTCAACCAAATTGGTTTCTAGGCTCCTCTCTTCTGAGGGATACAAGACCTTATTTTCTCTTCATACTACTGTGAGAAGATAGCAAAAACGATGCCTACAAATAGGATAAAAAAATTCACGAGCTATTCTTAATTTAAAAGCAGAAAGTAAAAGAAACGCATTCTTTATTAGAAGGAAGGAGCTACGTGAGTTCAACAAGTGCAAATGTAGCTGTCCTCCTGTCCACTTGCCCCTTATTGATTTTCGAAATCATGGCTTTGCAGATTGAGACTCAAAAGGACAAAAAAAACAAAAAAAAAAAAAAAAAAAAAAAANCAAAAGGACAAAAAAAACAAAAAAAAAAAAAAAAAAAAAAACAAAAACAAAAACAAAAACAAAAAACAAAGGTCAAAGGCCTGTAATTCAGTAGTGCCACATGCATCTAATATGAGTGTCAATTCGAAGGATCTGAAGACTTGCAAGACTTGCAAATGATATCCCGCTAATGACCTGAATGTTTTCTAAACAATTTTATTGATTATGCTACTATCATTTAAATGACAAAGTAGACATTACTTAAATGGAATTAAATTCATAAAAAGCTACATTCGATAAAGCATATTTTCAATATATAGGAACTGATACATTAAACGTATCTACTACTATGCTGTTTCATGTTTGTCATTGAACTTTTAGTATAGTTAAAAATAAGAGCTTAAGAGTTTCCTCTTTATTCAGCAATAAAAGCTGAAGCAACTTTACCTCATTGTTGTCATTAATAACAAATCCCCCAACCCCTACATGATGTGTAGCATTAGCAGGAAGCATGCAAGGCCCATCTGGAATCCAATAGGTTAACATCACAAATCCTGGCTCTGCGTGGTGGTATTGAAAGCCTTCCTGTAATCAGATCACTTATCTCAGGTTAAGTGATTTTTAAGTGTAGATAGTATCATACCAAGGAGTAAACATAAAGGATTAATTGCCATCTCAATGTAACTTCATCTAGTTATTTTGCAAACTTTCAACCTGTAAGGTAACAGCTCAGATTAGTTTATATTTTTCTACTTTAAGTCCAAATAATTGAGTATAAAGAAAGTTCAAGTACATAGAATGTACCTTTACTGCAATCGGAACAAGCTCTGAGCGCTCCAGCGGCAACTTGAGCCAAACTCCCTTCTTTTGCTGCAAGTATCAGGAATCAAAATAGAAATTTACGTTTTTCTGGACCAACTAGCAATCTGTATGCATTCCATGAAAAGTCGCGAATACTAGAAACAAGAAACTTATTTATGAATATGCAGTGTTCTGCAGGGGAAAGTAACACTTCAGAACAGAGGAACATCTCTGGATCTTGGCTACGTGTAATAAACTAAAGCTTCCAATACTCGGATTCCTATGAAGAAAGAGTCTATTTGTGAAGAGTAGAATCAAAATATCGTTAAGAAACTTACCACTCTCCTCCAATGGGAAAGAGAGAAACGAAGAATAGAAGCAAAGGCGTCTGGATTAGCAGGCAATCGTTCTGGATCAACAACAACTCCTCCATACTCATCATCAGAGGCCCCGAGTACTCCTCTGTTCCTGGAAAACAGACTTGAACTCGCGCTATTTGTTCCATTAATCCGATACGCATAATCTTCTTTTACCAATTTCTCCGGTTCACTTGAAGCAATTGCCTTCTTTGACACAGATACATTACCAGAAACACTCGACACAGAGACCCTCTGGAATGCCCCTGACACAAAAATAAAAAACAAACAAGCAAAATCATTGTTATGAACTTACTCCAAAATTCAACTAAGTTACGTTTTGTTTCTCCATGATTTCAACCAAATCAAATCACAAAAGGGCTATCAAATGTCTGCTTATACAAGAAAAAGACGAACAAAATCTCTTACCTCGGGAAGAACACAACCTGGGAGAGAATCGAACACCAACTGCAAGCTTGAAACTTGGAAATGAGGTCGAATATTTTCTTCCATTCTGAGCAATCCCAGATACAGAAACAGACTTGGAACAGAACGGTTTCAACTCCATTGATGACACTTAACTAGAATCTCAACTACCTTAAAAGCAGATTAACCTTGAACTTACAATTGAGAAGTGAAATCAACGTCTTTATATATCAACTGAAGTCGACAAGGAGGGACTCGTTTAAAATCTTGATTTGGATTCGTTAAACACGTAAACTTCACACAAGAAAAAGCTTGGGATTCATCGTCATTCGCATATCGGAGCAAACTAGAGCTTGAACGAATGACAGAGTGAACACGTTTATAAAGAGACAAGCCATTTAAGCCATGCTTAAGCTCGTGTTTTATCCAAGATTAAAAGACTAATTAATTTAATGGGTAATCTTGCTTAATATGTGGTGTGAAATGGGCATGTCGCATGAAAATGACATACAACGAAGGGAATCACAATAATGACGAAATTAAAATAATCTCCATTTCGCTCCAAAAAAAAAAGCCAAAGTAACTAAAATGTTTGGATTGCTGCCAGAAAACAAAAGTAAAAATTTTTATCCTCGTGGTAACAGATGGGATTACGAGAAACACAGATTTAAGTGAAGTCCCTGTTTTGGGAGGCCTCCGGGTCAAGGAGGGAGATTGTTTTGAAAGGGAGCCTTCTTTCCCCACGCGCTTCAAAGAGAGTTGAGAATATTATATAAAGAAAGAATAAGCCTGTAGCATATTAGTAGGTTACAAAGCTAATAAGTTTTTCCTGCGAAGGTTTATTTCTATTATTGTTTGATATATGTATAACTGTATTCATAGCATATGGGATGTTCTTTGGAATGAGAATTTTCTTTTTTATAATATTGTTTTTTAAGTAATTATGCAAAGGTATGAACCAAATATTTTTATTTGTAAATATAAAAATGAACCGAATATTTTTATTTGTAAATATAAAAACAAACTACTCATTCTAATAGTTAGATTTTAATTTAAGAATTTGGATCAAATCATATTTTTATAAGGTCGTTATTATTTATATTTTTAGTGATTTATAATTATAATTTTTTTTATTTTAACTTGTATGGTATATAGAATTGAATGCAAAATGTTTCGTTAGTAATAATGTTATAATTCAAATTTTATATTATTTAAATAATTTTTTAGAGTAAAACTTTAACAAATATGGTTTATTCTTAATTCTTATTTTTTACCCTCTTTCTCGAAGTATATTACAAATTTGTGATCAATATGTTTTAATTATTGTCATAAAAGTTTTGAAGAGTTAGACTACAATGACTCGAGAGAGTGGTTTGCACGCTCTCCTAAGGCGATTGATAAGTACTGTTCGGCATTTAACTTAAAATTGCGTGGACAGCATTAAGTCACGTGATTTTCAGATATCTTGCTGAGGCTTTTGAGAGATATGTTGGTCGGGTGGGTGAGTCATGGCTCACAAGTGGTGGAGGGAGCAAAACGGAGAAATTGTATACAGATGGACCATTCGATTATCATACAACTGGACACATGATTGGTGACCAACCAATAGAATTATTTAAAAAGATTATTCATTTATTTGATAGAATAAATAAAAGCTTCGATATTTAGTGCAGACGATACGATAAGTTGTTGAGTGATTGGCATGATGTGATGAATTCTTATAGTTTTGTTAATTTATTTGTTTGTTAGACTTACTAATTAATTAATATAAAAATTGGTGGGTGCGATGAGAAATTGGTGAAATCCACGTGTACAGAGAAATAGACAAGGGTGGAAAAAGACATAATGGGTTCCACCAAAGCCCCATTTTGCTGGCCATGGGCCCGGCCCTTTACATCTGTCCATAATACATAATCAATAAAACTAATAATTATGCTTAGGGTAATAACGCACCGGACATTTCACTCAAATTAATCATTCCCACATGCATGGTCTACACATTTTGACGCATAATCTGATGCAGGAATTGTGTTGGAACTCATTACTTATTAACAAAATAATTAATATTATATACGCTTTGGAGATGCTTTAATTAAGCTATTGAATACCTAAATTCTGTTCACTTTAGGTTTAGTGCACATTGAGTAGACTTTTTTTTTTAATTATTTCTCATTTTTAAAGGTTCACGTGATTCATATTAACCCCAAAAAAAAAAAAAAAAAAAAAATTCAAGAGTCTGAACTAAAAGTCGGCAATATTGACGCGTAGCAACATGTACTGTTGCTGTTATAAGGCATAATCACATGTATCACGTGATTAAAATGCTAAAATTGTACATATATGTAATATACAATGTGTTCTGTCGATGACCCTAAGAAATTAAATATCTAAATAAAAAAATATATCATGTAGTAGTAATTTATATTTATTTAATTAGATAATTGGTATGGATTAGGTGGTATGCTCGCTGTATATATATATATATTTTTTTTTTTCAATTCATAAGGAGATTTTGCTGGATAGTGGACCAACGGTTAAGATGTTTTATCATGTCACTGATGAGTCAAAATGACACATTCGCATAATTGTCCTTGTAACCTTTTTTACAATGTACTACCAAAAAGAGAACGGGGAATTTCTCTGACCCCTCAATTAGATTTCAAGAAAACATTTAACCCCACATTTTTANTAAACTAACACTTATCCCCCAAAAAATTATCACTGTTTTCTCAAAACTAACACTTACCCCCCAAATATTTGGGGGGTAAGTGTTAGTTTTTTAGGGGTATTTGGGGGGTAAGTGTTAGTTTAGTAAAAGTATGGGATTAAGTGTTTTCATCGAATTTAATTGGGGGGTTATTACATTTCCCCAAAAGAGAACAGAACATAGTTCCATCAATGAAAGAAATCAGTAAGTCAAATCGACATTTACGTACCTCAATGGGGCTTTATGTCATTCTATATTTTTGCTGATAGGGACCTGAGCTTTTTTTATTTAAATTTAAAAATGAGATAATATCAAATAATACTATTGTGTTCTTACCTAAAGTAAGTTTATTATTTTTATTAATTAAACCCCTGAGGTTTGCTTTTTTTAATCAACTGTTAATTTTAACCCTAAAAAATACATATTTATCCCTATTAAAATTTTTTTATTAATTTTAATATAAAAAAGAATAAATAAAAAATAAACAAATTATACTCCTATAATAAACAAATTTCTACATTTTAGATTTTTTATTTTTTTAAATTAAGGAAAAAAATTTCAGTTGGAATAAATATGTATTTTTAATGATTAAAATTAACAATTGATTAAAAAAAGTAAACCTCACGAATCTAATTGATGAAAATGATAAGCTTACTTTTTACTTGAGATTAAATAAAAAACACAAGGGTATTACTTGATAGTACCCCATTTAAAAATATTAAAAGTTTTATTAGTTTTATGTAACATTTTATATCAATTAACATGAATATATATTTTGTAACATTTTGTATGCATCCTAATATTATGAGTACTGACCGACTCCCCTTTATATTAAAAAAATCACGAAACCCTCTAACTTTTTGGAAATCACACCAAACCCTTAACGTTAACAATTTTCCATTTAAGTTAACAGATGTAGGAATATTTTAATACAATTATAATAAACACCAAAAATGCATTTTAAAGTTGAAAATATTTATCACTTCAATCTTTTTTTTCTATCTTCTTTCTTCTTCTGCTCCTCTTTTCTCTTTTCTTTCCTCTTACCCCTCATTTTTCTCTCTTCTTTCTTCTTCCTCTTTCTTCTCCATCTTCTTTTCTCATTCTTAACTATAATCTTCTCTTTCTCCATTCTTTTTCATAACCATTGTTTCTTATCTTAAAAATATGTCTAACTTGAGCCATGATGCACAGACCACATGCAACTTCTTTTTCTCTTAACTTTTTATTTCATTTAGAAAAATATCAAAATTAGTTAGGTTAGACTATAAGTAAATTTTATTTTATTTTTTTAAAATTATTATATTAGATTAGAGAGTTTGGGATTGATTAAAAGCTTTTGGAGAAAGATTTGTTAGGTTGATGATGATGATGGTTCAAAATCTAGAAAAAACTATGAACATGAAAAATGAAGAGCTACTTGATCTCGTTTATTTTTGTTTCTTTTGTAATGTATTTAAATAGGTTAAATATATATTTTTGTTGACATAATACTAAGTTATCTTATTGCTCTAGTGGTAAAGAGTGTCTTTTGTTTCTTTAAGAGGTACAGTATTAGTTAATTTGCAGAGTGGCCATGGGGCCTGCACTGCAAATTCACCATTTGTTTTTTAAAATTTTACAGTAAAATTTTAAAAATTTAACCAAAATATAGCTTTGTTCTGTTGACCCCCCAGTATCTTGTTTTTCCAAGCGCCCCTGTTGCCAAGGTTCAATAAGTTACAATAACCATAAAGAACTTCTGGAGGCACAAACTCAAAACTGGAGATCATTTCACACTTTAATATCTCAATAATGGCAGTCACGAAGGCACTGCATATTATTATACTTGACAGCTTTTATTGTCGTTACGTAGTTCACTCAACTTTTTGAGCTTATCTCACCAAGCTAACAAGTTATGTGCTAAGTGAATTATAACGAGCAAAGTATATGTATGGCAAATCCAAAACGCAGATAAATCTTGGATGAAGAAGAGGGTTGTTGCAGCCAAAACCGAACTCAGACAGTGTAATGTGGATTGACATGATCGATGTCCAAACCCCTCAGCTTTGCGAAGGATTCAACCTTGCCTTTCAGAGTGTGAAGCTCCCTTAGTCTGCACAGAATGAAAAGGGATGTGTTAGTTTACATTATAGTAAATGCTAAAGTTGATATGTAGAGCATTTTTGTTATGTTTTTGTTAACATTTTAAATTTATAGGTGTAGAATGTGGATTGTTGGGTCATGATGACTCTAATATTATGTTAAGTTTTTAAGTCGGTAGGTGTGAGCTTAAATTTTAATATTTAAACCTCTATTGGTTTTCAGGAAAGCAATGGACCTTGTAATCTCAGCACGTCTTCTGGCTTCTTCAGCCATGATGTTAATGTCCCTGAAAGTGTGCTTTTCCGAGAAATTCTTTGCCTCCAGAGACTGGAGACCATGAAGTGTCCGCTGTTCAGTTGCCCAAGCAGCCTCACGAGCCTCCTTACCAAAGTCCTTCTGGGTTGAAAATGCCGTCTGGCAAGATAGCAAACAACAGCACTCGTTAGCTCATCACAATATCAAAGACAAATACAATCTTAGCAAGATATGATTGAGTAATGAGAACAAGTTTGGTTTCACTCACTCTGTTGTCATACACCAGACCCCAAGCTTTACCGCTGAGTGCATATCGAACAGCAAACTTAATGGGATCAAGCAACAAGTAGGTCAAGATGTTGTATAACCAAATAACACCAGCCCAGGACCAACCAATCTTTTCAATTCCTGCAAATTCCCATGTTGCCATGGCTGATATCATAGTTGCAACCTGTAAGGAGCATGCACGATCAGTTTATAACAAGATATCACCTGAAGCAAGTGATAAAATAATTACAAAGAATTCTTAACTGTTGCTAACTTATTTTAAAATTTTGGAAGTTAAAGCAATTAAGTCTCCACAGTTCTTTTGAAAATTATAACTTCTTTTAGAATTTTGTTTAGCAAACACTTTATAACTTATTTTCTAAGCTGAATATTTGTACAATATAGCGGGAATTAATGATTTCTTTAAGTTACAGCAACCCCAAATTTTGATCCACTTACAAGTTGAGCAATGATGAAGGCAGCAACGAGAAGAAGGCCAGGTCTTTCAGCATAAGACCAGCCCCTTGACCGAGTCACGAATATTAGTGCCTGGCTGATGGTGCTGACTTGAAGGTACACAGCAGATGCTAGCTTCGCTTGCAGATGTTCGTTTACTTTGGTATCAGAATGGTCCTCATTGAAGTTTTCAACATTGAAATGCTTCTGAGATAAGAGAGAAACAAAGAAGTTATTAACCGAAACGGGGATGAAAGCACCAGCAGTAAACAAAAGGAATTGATTAGAAAATGATCGATTAGAAAATCCATTTACCGCAAAGAAATTGGTTCTATAAGCTGTCCAGAAGAATATGACCGTCATAACGGCCAGGTAACCTCCTAAGACAATCCCAGTTGCAAAAATTTCACTGAGCTTCCAACTGTCAGGAATTGGTGAAGGCTTGACCCTGTCTTTGGATATTGTCATAATGGTACCTATAAATCGAGGAAATATGTAGAAATTGAACGGTTGTTAATAAAGCTACATGCAAGACAAAGGAACTTGAAAGTTAGTTATCACATACCATCATTAAGGATGGCGATGATTAGTACCATGAAAGGCGGGAAATCAAACTTCCAGAATACAGCAAGCATCATGAAACCCAGCTGTTATATAAAACCATTTTCCAGTGAGTAACCATCACATTGATACATACATGTAAGCACCTTGCATATGATTCAAGCAACCAAAACATGAAATCTGAAAGAATATAAAAGCGAAACATTAAACTGACCACTATACGAATTGTGATAGATACTGCATATATCTGGCAAAAGAAGACATTAGTGTGAGAAACTTGGAGTTTTGAGGATACTTAACAAATTTATTAAAATTTCTACTTCTTCAGGCATGAAAGAAACGAGAACTATTTGTTTACCGTGTAATTCTTCATTCTCTGAAATATAGCACGGCTTGTTAGAACAGCACTAATGATCACACTCAGCCCAGGTTCTGTCAGGACTATATCAGAAGCACTTCGAGCGGCATCTGTCGAATCTGCCACTGCAATTCCTATGTCTGCAATCTTCAATGCAGGTGCATCATTGACTCCATCACCCGTCATTCCAACTATGTGTTTTTTAGCTTGTAATCTTTTCACAATCTCGAACTTATGCTCTTCAGAAAGCATAGAGTTAGAATTGGAATACAAACCAAACTTACAATGCTCACAAGCCATAACAAACATGTTTACCAGGAAAGACACCGGCAAATCCATCAGCTTTCTCAATAAGTTCATCAACTGGTAGACCTGCAACTGCCTCATCTTTAGATTCACCAAGCAGCACGGATGAAGGATACATGTTTGTGCCCATTCCAAGCCTTCTACCTGTCTCCTTGCCAATTGCCAGTTGGTCACCTGGAAAAGAGGAACCATGGAAAATCTTGTCATAATAACATGGTACAAATATAACTGCAGGGGAAGGAAAGGAAAAAGTAATCAACTGTGATACAAACCTGTAATCATCTTAACACTAACACCAAGATCAAGAGCTCTCCTAATAGTTTCAGCACTGTCATGGCGTGGAGGATCAAAGAGAGGGAGAAGACCAACGAATTCCCAAGGCCCACCTGTACTGTCTTTCGTACCTTCAGGTACTTCCTGGGGATGAGAAAACTCCACATAAATACATTTAAGAAACAAAATTCCAGGATTTTATAGATAAAAATGTGTAAATACCTGTCGAGCAACTGCCAGGGATCGAAGTCCACGCTCAGCAAATTTATCTATTATTGAATGGACCTTCTTTTCAATTTCTACTTTGTTCCATGCCAGATTAAGAATCTAATTTTTTCATAAAAAAGGAAGATATGTAAAGTGGTGTAGGCTCAAATCATATGTTAGAGTGGTCAGAAATTTGTATTTGCAAAGTGGTATATTTGATACCTGTTCTGGTGCACCTTTGCTCACCCTGTGCATTTTACCGGCTTTGTCAAGGTATGTTAGTGCCGTCCTCTTATCAGTTGGATTGAAGGGAAGGAAGTGAACTTCAGTAATCTCAGCTCTTGCCTTACAATAGGTCAACACAATAAACTCAAATCAGCTGAGGCTAAATTAATGGAGTAAACCATTAAATTCACACAAGAGTTTCAAGGGATTAAGGAAACAACTAGGTAATCACCAACTAGAGTTTTGCAGCCACTCTAAAAGGAGGAGGAAAAGAACCCCCCTGAGATTATTCAAACAAAAATTTTTGTAGTTGACAAAGTTAAGTACCTCTTTGGGATCAGCTAGCATAGAAACAATTGCACAATCAATGGCATCTTGATTCTCCAACCTTGAAGCTCTGGCAGCCATCAAAACGACCATATCCTTCTCAACACCATTGACAAAAACCTGTAATGACCATATCGTTGTCAACACATATTTAATGACTGAAGTTCCAGTATGATGTCTTTTTTCAGGAGATAATTGAAATGGGGATGTTGAACAGAAAACTTATTATTTTTACATGACTGCTTGCGTTGACTAGACAAAATATGAATCTTGCTACCAAAATATGGCCCAAAGTTATGCATAAGCAACTGACCAGATAGTTTATGACCATATCAGTTGCTAACATGAAACAATAGGAAGGGATCAAGCACCTCTATCAAATTTTTGTCCACGGTAAGTTTGTTGAGAGTTAAAGTGCCTGTTTTATCACTGCAAAGCACATCCATCCCAGCCATTTCCTCAATAGCGGTCATTCTCTTTGTTATTGCACCCTGCAGAAGAACTTAAACAATGTGTTAGTTAATCAATTATCACTTAAACAAAGTATATAGGAAAATGGCATAATTCAACATTTTAATCTATTGTAGATTCAGAGACCTGTTGAGCTAAACGATGAGAACCAATGGCCATGGTGACAGAAAGCACAGTTGGCATTGCAATTGGGATACCACCAATAAGTATTACGAGAAGATTGTCTATACCAACTCGATACCCCCTTCTCTGAACCACATAAATGGCTATTAGTTCTATAACCATCCCAATAGCAATGGAGCAAATGCAGAAGTTTCCGATTGAGGTTAAGACCTGAAACCATCAAGCAAAATGATATATCTTGTTAACAATTTAACAGTGTATAAGCATTGAGTTGAGATTATTATTTTACTAAAAGGGTTCTGAGATGAACCTTCTGAAAGTGACCAACATGGGTTGTACTTTCCACAAGATGAGCTGCCTTTCCAAAGAAAGTATGTACTCCAGTTGCGATGACAACTGCTTCAATTTCTCCTTGCTTACAGGTTGAGCCAGAGTAAACTCCATCACCGGGACTTTTGGTTACCGGAAGTGACTCTCCTGTAAGAGCTGACTGTAAAAGAAAATAATATCAGACAAATCTAGATTAAACTCGGTTAGAATTTATATAAGAAACTAATGATTCTTGCAATCACCTGACATCTTTTTTTATTATTATTCGACAGGATAATATATGATAAATATTACGAGAAGAGCTTTATTTTACTTCTAACCTTTAACTCCAATGTAATCACCTTTCTTTTGATTAATTTATTATATTATTTCCTTATTTAAGCTTATAATTGTCAATTTAATTTTAATATTTAAATTTTTAATAAACTTCTTCACATGTAAATGTTTTATAAATATTTATAACGTAAATAAAATTGAACCGAACTTCACATATTTAAACAAATATAACAAATGAATTATCAATTAATATGAATTTGATAATATATTAAGTTTACTATATTTAAAAAAATTTAAGTTTTTTTTGGTGTGTACTTAACCTAATATTTAATATTTATACCTTTAATTAATCTAATTATTAATTTCAAAATTGAACTGACATTCAGTATCTGGTAATAGTTGAGGATGAGTTTCTAGAGACGTCATAATTTCACAAGTTGGCATGGCATGATGAGTGAATACCTGATCAATTTTCAGAGGATCTCCTTCAAGCAAACGGGCATCAGCAGGGATAATGTCTCCGAGTTTGATACTGACAATGTCTCCAGGAACCAACACTGAAGCGTCTTCCTCGCTCCACCTTCCATCTCGGAACACCTGATGAGAACAATCAAATTTTTTGGAAATAGAGTACAAGTTTTCCAGGATTAGAGAAACCAAAATAATAATAATAATAAAACATTAAAGATTTCAGGGAGTCCATGGGACAAACCTTAGCTTTTGGAGCCAACCGAGCCATAAGGGCTGCAGCGGCATTTCCAGCGTTATTTTCCTCTACAAAGCTGATGGTTGAATTGATAATAAGCAGAGCCAAGATGCCAATGAAATCATGGTAATCTACATCCTTGCCCTGCAAAGATATTGAAGTTTTATAATCAATCAAAAATTAAAAATTCTAGGAACCCCATCACATGTTCTCAAGCTGAAATTTCCATAATAAAACAGAAGATAAATTCTGCTGCTACGACTTACTCCTCCATGAGCAAGAGCGATGGCCATAACTGCGGCTGCTTCCATAACCCATGATAGAGGATTCCACATAAAACCCAAAAATGTGAGTATTTTGTTTTCCTGTGAAGGAAATGATTGGACCAAATTCAAGATAAATGTTGAATGTAACACCTTGTAAACTACGACCAAGAACTCACAATAGAAAAAGAGAAGAACACAAGCTAAGACTAGTTATAAGTTACCTTTTTTTCTTCCAGTTTGTTATACCCAAAAAGCTCTAGCCGCTGTTGAACCTCATCAGAGTTTAGACCCTCTCTCGTACATTTTAACTTCTCAAAAACCTCTTCAACAGGGATGTTTTCCTGCACGAAAAAATCCAAGATTAGCATGTCAATGCCAGGAATACTGAAAATGCAGATTTGAAACAATTTTTTTATGGTAAAAACTTGTAACTTGGTATAAGAATCAATGTGCTACCAGAATGGCATGTCAACTTTCAAAAGTATGTACCAGATCAATGGTTTCCTTGCTGATAGCTTCAAGGGCTACTGCTGTCTTGTCCATTGACATTCTCTCTTGCTTGAGCTCCTCCCAGCCAATCAAATATCGATAAGCTGCAGATCACGAAACATTTTATCTGATCACTTCATGATGCAGAATTCCTTTCCTTGTAAGATTGCAGACAGACTGCTAAGGATTCAGAACATTAATGGGATGCAAATATTCGTTCTTTTTGGGTTCAAATAGGGTGCATTTTAAAATATAATTTCTTTCCAGCATTTGCATACCAACCAACAAGATCAACGATCATGTCTACATATGGTAAATTAATTCAAATTTATCAGAACCACCAACATAAACTAATTTATTAAAATATATTTGAATACCTTTTTAGTAAAGTTTATGTCAATAATAATGCAAGTAAATCATGTCATCCCTAGCTAGCATTTGTAATATGATTTCAGAAGAATAAGTTGAATTTAGAATAATATTAATATATGCGTGCAGCACATTTATCAAAAAAATTAAACTCTAGAAATGAACTACTTTCACAAAGGAGACATCCTAAAAAGACGATTATCTCAAGCTAGTTATTGAAATTCCAAAAATTATATAAAATATGAAGTGCATACAGATTCTACCTGCAGCAGTCTAAACTCAAACAAGGTCCTTCTACACCGTAAACTCACTACAGTTGATAATATTCTCCGAAAACCTAAAATCCCTTTCGAAGATTTCAGAGAAACAGTTTTGCATTGTTCGAAAACCCAGGAAATGACTCTTAATATATAACGTGTTGCCTCGTAAAAAAAAAATCCCGAGGCACACAAGAGAGACATGAGAAGAGGCAGTGAAGTAGAAAACAAAATTTTGGCATCTGCATCTCCGCTGCCAGGATTTACACAACAAGAACAAAGTGTTGTTTCCAAAGATACACATGGTTCATATAGAGCAATGATTGGAACGTTTTGTACTCTTATACGTTTAGTTTGCAAATTCTGTTGTACTTGGCAGGTACCACGAGTGTTTGCAGTCTTCTTGTTTATGTTAAGTTTGCCATTTTCCTAAAAGCTTAAGCTTATAGGTGTGGGCTTAACTTGAATATTTAAGCCTTTAATACGCCCCCTCACGTGCAAGGG
>JANKKB010030210.1:77410-96853 GCA_026225775.1 Bursera palmeri
CCATTCACACGTACAGATATGTCCATAGGCTAGTGATTTACCATTAGAGTTTTATATACGTCAATTTGTAGAATTCTTCTGTTTGGTTTCTTGCTTTATATTTTTTTGTTCATGCGCGATGGAACCAACGTCTGCATGTGCAGGTCTCATTGGATAAATCATATATATTCTCCGGTAATTTCTTTATTGTTGGATACTTTTTTGTCCATTTCAATCGAATGGAATATTATTGATCGGACATTTTCATAGCAGTTTGACGACGGTCGTCAATGTACATCATGACATCACTTACGAAATTACATTTGTTAATTATATAATTGCAGTGAAGAACAAGCCAAATGGATTAATATATTTGAAAGTGAAATTCTTAAATTAACTTTGACAATGGTGATAAGGTGAGGCCATATCATATATGATCCATTAAAGATATTCTTTGTTGTCGACTGGCAGTAACCAGTACGCTTTTTTCATTGTAATGACAACAAGATGATCGTTTGTCTTTAGAGGGATAAATCTAAAAGTATAATTCTAGCCAAAAAAAAAAAAATGTTACCTATAATCAAGTCCAAAAAAATTCTTCATGTATATATACCTCATTTTCTTTTCTTTCTTCTGCACTAAACCGAGTAGATGGATGATCTGAGTCATCTGGCGAACATATATATCCATTTTAAACCCTTTGTCAGTGATCAGCAGCCACCTTGCACTGCACTTACCCGCAATTAAAAATTTGTTATCCTAGCAAGACACATGCATGCCGCCCCAACATTCCCACGGCCATGGGATCGACATTCCATTTGAGTACCTTAATATCAACAGCGTGCCGCTCATATAAATTTGAAAGACATTAATAAAGCACGAATAGGCAACAAGGCTTGTCTAATATAATCATATATATATATATATATATATATATATGTGTGTGTGTGTGTACGCGTGCGTGTGTATGTGAACGTGAAATCAATTAAGATTAAAAGAGCCACTAGCGATGTGATGATAATGAACGTCAACAATATGTAATCTTCATGTCATCTCAGGCTAAGATGATACATGGTGATTACATAAAATATAGCTACTATTCCAGCCAAGATATCGTATACTTTGCATTATTTCGCAACATATGTATTTGATTAATAATTTTTAAAGATAAAGAAAACTTTCTTTATTCTACATCAACATCATCGCAGTTGTAGTTTGAATTGACCACACATCGGTTGCGTTTAGTATTTTCCATATGATTGGGCCGCAGGCCCACTATATTGGTTAATCTATTCTAATTTCTTGGCCCATAGAGATTGACTGTAGCCCATTAATGGCGAGGTAGTTAGGTCAAGTCATGTCTGACTGTCTGAGTTGAAAGTCAAAGTTCAACGAATACGGCTAAAGTATAGCATGTGTTCCTTATCTGACAGCACATAAACTTGACTGAAACTAAACCAGATTGAGAATGACACCAAATGTTCCAAGAGTACCCTTTATTACAAACCAAATTTCTATATATTACTATTATTATTATTTTTCTTTTTAACGAAATGAGATAGATAAAAACAATGTTAATTATTCGTAAATTTTCATGTAGAAGCTGGAAGACTTCTGGAATCATCATTACTTGCGTAGATGTTTAAGATGTCCTTGCCACGTAATACTAATAGATGGATTCAGATTTGAGAATTAAGATGAGCGAGCAAGTAAAGTATACAGAATATTAATATTTCTAGAGTTTAGACTGCGTGGAATTGAATTTTCCCACGTGTTCATTTAAAAAGATTCAAAATCCACCTTTTGACTACTTATAATATTATCTAATTCTATTTTAGATTGGTCAACAGATGAGATTCTTATCTGTTGAAAAGCCAAATGTGTCTTGTTCGATGTGTAACATCCTATTTTTGAAGATGCCAACGTTGAAATGAAGCCACCATTTTTAATTAATGCATGGGATTACCAAATCATTGTGCAAGTATTTGATGAGAGAGAAAAGTTCATTTTTATCCATTTAATTCATTGTATTATTTTTTATTTTCTAATATTTATTGAATAACAATTAATTGCTTAATCCATCAACGGAAATTGGATATATTTAAAATAAATGATCTTTTTAAATTTCCAAAATTAAAAAAAAAAAGTGATTATTCGGATGAGGATGACTGAAAAAGACTTTTGCATCATACCTTCATCTTTTGTGTTCAATTCATACGATTCTAAATCCATCTTATTCTCTCTCATCAAATATGTGAATTATTGGTTCAAATGAATATCAGTTACAGCATGATGTGCATGGCTTAAGGGATGGTGTTGGTGTTAACTCTCCTCGTCTCCACTACTCTTAGATGAGAACTCTCGAACCTTCTCTGTCCATATCGTACGACCAGATCATCAGAGAAACTAAAGAATATTGATTTTGAGACTTATCTATATAATAGCAAGTGGTGGTGGTGGGACATGGCCTCATAAATTTAAGTTTGAAACAATCGAACCAAGTAAGCCTCATCTCAACCAAACCTAGCAACCATCCAAATTCAAGACCTGAAACGGTTGTCCAAGTCTGCTTGCCAAGACTTTGTCTCCTTTTCAAAGAGCAAAACCTTGTGCGCATCTCAATATTCAAGGCAGTTATGTAATAATTGAAAACGACAGAAGTTAACTAAGATCATGAATACCATAATTGGAATGGACCACTGCAACCAAATTAAACTTATAGTTATTTTATGATTCTCCATTTCGATATTTTTGTAGACTCATCTATACATTGACGATTGATCAGTATATGAATAACCAGAATACATGTATGATATGGATAGACGCGTAGACGACTGTCTCTCCCTCTCTCTTATATGCGACTGGATGGGTGTAACTGACGACGTGGAATTCATCAAAGGCAAATTACAAGTCAAATATATATGGGATATCATCAAGACATGGTTGATATGGTAATACCCAATCAAACCGACAACAGTAGTATAAAGCGTGAAAAACACATGTGGCGACCATCCTATTTCCTCCTTGCTTCACGTCACAACCACATGCACGAAAGTCGTCGTAAACAGCTAAACCAACAAACAGACAAAATTAATAAAGTGAAGAGTTAGTCTGTGAGAGAAGACTCAATTGTTTAAGCTTCGATGACTTTGACTGATCTGCAGGCCAGAGATATTGCAATAATGGGTTTGAGTCATTGATCACAAAGGAATTCAGTTTGTCTATTTGCCAGAAAACATGGCTGATATAAAAGTTTTGGTTCAGAAAACTATAAGATATACATCATGGTGTTCTAGAATGTCAATGACCTTTATCTTCTTCCCAGATTTCATGGCAGATAAGTCATCATCTTAATTGCATACCTCAACTGCCCTAAGTCTATCATATTTTATAAGAAAAAGAGTTAATAAACGGAAGAACCAGGAAAGAAGTTTCAGAAACCCTAATTACCAGTACTGCTGCACTACGAGTGTTACCAGCCACATCTACTTTATTATATATATTTACTTTCTAGATATTATTATTCATCATTGATAATGAGAAACTTTTACCATACATAAGCGTTAAATAAAGATTTACAGTCAAACCCTAACAAGAAGGAGTGAAGGACAAATATATATATATATATATAGGGACGGTGATGAGTGATGAACCGTTTACTATGACCATAGATAATCCGTGGAAGAAGGTTGAATAAACAAGCAAAGGTCAGACAACTTAATCCTAGGCTAAAACCAAGGGTCACCTCATGAATATGATCACCAGAAGTACAGAAAATTAACGATGATCAATGACAAATAGTTATAATTAAAAAAGAATAATATATTATCAAACTGATATAATATAATTAAAGTATCACATACTCAAGCCAAGAGGTATGAATCCGATCCAACATTAGTTCAAGTTAAGGCTTATACAGAAGAAAATGAAGATGGATGATGTTTGAGGGGTGGGTATATACATGTGCAATTTTTTTATCTATGTATCACGGGTATGATTGTGTTGTATACAAGGGGCGAACCAAGAAAATTTTTCTTGGAAGGGTTGAAAAACTTGGCATAAAATTAAAACGAAGTCAATTTGACTCTTTTAAAGCTATTATTATTATTTTTTAAATATTCTTCACCAAACGATTTGGTTCTTACATTTGTAGATATAATATAACTAAACAATGTTATATAAGTGTTATGATTTTTTTTTTTTAATTTTCTTGTAATGATTTTAATTAAAAAATTATGAAAACAAAAATATTCTATAATTAAGAGACAATTAAGTCTAACCTAAGTCATATAATATATATAGTAACCATATATATAAATTTATATATGAAGTATGTTATGACTTATGACAAATATTAAAAAATTTCTTGATAATTTTTTGAAATTGAATAGAAAAGTGAGAGATTTTATATAATATATATAACCATATAATCTTTTAAATTTATTGACTTAAATATAATATTTGATCACCATAAGGTCAATCAATTCAAATAGGTTTCTAGGTCACTAAACGCTAAAATTTTTTTGGTGTTTTTAATAATAGTTGATCAATAAGTCAAATCCGAATCAAGTTTATTAATACTATTTCATTTAAATAAATATTTAATAAGTAAAAAATTATTTTACATGATATTTTAAATTAGTATTTTAGAGTGTAATTATTTACAAATGATCTTAATATTTTTTAAATTTATCATAAATTTTAAAATTTTCTATAAAAAAAATCTAAGAATTGTTCTAATTGCCTCATCACATAGCTAAAGGTCATTAGAAAACTTTTAGTAACATTTTAAATAAAATAAATATTTTTAAAAAAAATACAATGTTCTTAATTATCTAAAATCTATCATAATAGATTATAGAATTATACTATTGTAACTTAATTTTTTATTTAATTTCACACCCATCTTCTTAATCTTTTATTTTCCTCGAAAAAATTATAGAAGTCAAATTTTTCTATGTTAACTCATTAATTTTTTCATAATTAGATGAGAAAGAATGAACGGTTGTCAAATAATATCAAAATTTTAAATTATAATAGTTTGAATCTGTATTATAATATTTTTAAATTTAAAAATTAGAAATAAGATGATCATATACTTTATATGAAGAAAGAAATGTTATTAAAGTGCCTCCAAATGTATGATCTATGCCTATAAATCGTATAGGTTTTAGAATTTGACTTTACTCTTTAGACTTTAATTGTTAACCTTTAAGAATTTTTGGTATATTTTAGAAATTCAAGGGATTAAATTGTTGAGTAGTCAAACATCCGGAATAAAAATTATACTTTTTGTAATACTTGAAAATTTTTTTTTTTTTTTTAAATCCAGGCGGGGCTAGGCTAGCCCTTACAATGGTCCGCCCCTAGTTGTATATGATCAATGGTCTACAATAAATTACGAAAATATCTACGTATATATATAATTAGTAGTTACTTCTACAACTCATCTACTATATTATATCGCGTAACCATCATATATTGCTTTGATTAGGAAGGCTTCTTCAAACTTGAACTTCAACTTCTTTGCTTCAGGGCAAAAGAAGCTGTAATTTGCACGTAAAATATCATAAACTGTATTCATCCAAGTTTATTTTAGTACACTCACGAATGGAAAATAGGGAGAGATGAAAAAAATATTTAAAAAAAAAAAAAAAAAGGAGCTGCAGCTACTTGCTCAGTGTTGCTCGGGTGACCCAGTCAAGGTGTCTAGGCTTGATTCAAAATTTCAAACTTCATAAAAGTTGCCAAGTTGGTGAATCGTTACAGTCATGCAAGTGGCTCTACCGGCTATTGATCATTCATACGTCACATCTTAATAATCAGAACGCGACCACAGCCATGAATTTGCCTTCTTACAATCAACGTCGCAATAGCTCCTTTGTTCGTCCATACGTCACATCTTAATAATCAGAATCAACCACAGCCAATGATCTTCCTTCTTACAGTTAACGTCTCAAATTCATATAGTTTTTCGACCTAATTAATTAATAACTATGAATTTGATTTTGTGTTGTCAATAATAATAATATTATATTTATATATAAATTCTTTGTCATGATTAATGAATGAATTTATAAATGTCAATTAATTAATTAAGGTGATAATTATAATAATTTTCATTCTAAATTTATATCTCACATTTGCAGGTTAGAGTTTCAAGTGAACTGTGTGATGATCAAATTATATAAATTAATTAATTATATCTAAATTAATCATCTGATGATATAATTAATTATATAAACACTAGATTTGAGACGTATGATTTCAAATAAAAATTTGAAATATGTAACTTCTCTATTATATATTTCCAATCTATAATTTATCATTACACACACTACTCGCAACAGAAACTGTAATTTACAAATAACCCCTCAAAGAACCGCCAACTGTGGATAGCCCAAAGGCGGGTGAGGTGATAACGGTGACAATAGTGGAACGTTAAAAATCCCCTTCAAATCACTGTCCCATTCATTGTCCCAAAACGCCGTGAAACTCGACGGCGTCAACGGAAAATCCTTAGCCGTCTCCACACTTTCCGTTTTCACTACTTTCACTTCCCTCTTCTCTTCCTCTATTTCACCGTCTCTCTTCCGCTTCGTCTCACACTTGGCGACCTCGGCGCGTGTGTCGCATTTACTAACTTCTGCAGTGGAGTAGCTCTTGCCGGCTTCCAATGGAAAGTTGAGAATGGCTTTCGAGCCGCGCAGCCTGAAGGCGGCTCGGTCATAGGCTCTGGCGGCTTCAATGGCGGTGTCGAATGTCCCTAACCAGACACGTGATCCTTTCCGTGTAGGATCACGTATCTCCGCCGCGTACTTCCCCCACGGCCTCCGTCGAACTCCTCTGTAATGTTTCGCCTCCTCCACAGCATGTGAACTCACCGGTCGGGGCTGACTGTCCTGTTTACTGAACTGGAGCCACTCAGTTTTGTTCGGGAGCGAGATTTTCAGTGACGGTTTTCGAGTTGCTTGAGAGCTCGAATTTGAAGAAACTTTTGGTTTCGATTCGAACTCGGAGCAGTAATTACTAGATTGAATTTGAGGTTTGACGTCAAATTCAAAGACATCGTCAGTAAGTTGAAACGATGTTGGTGTGACAAGGTCGATGATTTGAGGTTTGGATTCAAATTCAAAGAAAGCAGATGTGCAAGAATCAGAGCACGAAGCTTTTGAAGACAAAGAATCACAAACCTCAGTTTTGGCTTCGTTTATCCACTGATTTACTTCGAAATTCGGATTAAATCTCTCCATGGGAGAGAGGTCATAAAACAGATGTCGCTCGATAAACTCAAGCGCCGATATTTCGTTCGGTGCCGCCATATAAACGAAACAAGAAATCGTTTTGAGAGCTTGAAATCTTGAAAATATTGAAGGTTTTGAATATTAAAGAGAAATGGAGTCGCAAGTTATATATAGTGGTTGAGATTGTATTGTTTGTCAATGGCGACTTTTCAACGTAGCTTCGAAGAGAGAGGTAGGAAAGTTCGTTTTCACATTATCGTTAATTATCATCTGATTCTCTTGTTGTATGTCAGCCATTAGATCAAGTTAAAGTGGCGGTCAAAGAGAGCATCGAACGGCTGGTAGTTTCAAGGTACATTGTTCTTCATCCACGCATTGTTATTATTTTTTTACTCTTTTGTTTGTTTGTATTTCAGTCTTTCTGCTTCGACGATAGTTCCATAAAGACCACGTTTTGGATAAAATATTCGAAACTTTTAGAAATTTAGTGGATTGAAAGGTTAAAATATGTTGGTGCATTGTATTGGTTAATTAATTAAAGAGAGTGAAGACAAAGCAACGACAAAATGGTTATGTTTATGGATTTGGTCTTAGCCTTTGACAAGGCACCCGCGCCTCATGCTGGCTTATGATTGAAGCTGTTGTCAACTTTTTCTCCATTCCCTTTAAAGTTGCATAGAGAAAAACGAATAAATAGACTTAATCAACCAACATAACAAAACTTTTATCAAGTCTAACTTGATCTTTAATACGTATCTTTCGAGTTGATTAATTCTGTTTCTGGAATGCTATTTCTGATGAATGTAGACTTTTTTTCTTTTTTATAATTTTTTTTATTTTATTTGGACGATAGATTTCATACCTTGAATGTGAAAATAAGAAAGCTAACTAGTATATTAATGTTTTTTATGGTTTATTACTGAGGTAAAGGATGACAAACAAGGTTAGCAATAACGTGGTCTATATTCCAGTTTACAAAGATTTGATTAATATATATAACATGCATAACATTGTTCATTTCTTTGGCTAGTTGAATCTTTGTCACCCGGGATTCATCTCCCCTTGTTGGGTTTCTTTTATTGTTTCTCAAAATGCTTTAAAGCGACTTCTTTAGGATTTAGTCATCCCTTCCCCCTTTCCCCCTTCTAACGGCATTGCATTGCACCGTTGCTAAGGTGGTGGGGAAGCTTTTCTTTTAGTTTGTTGCTTGACCAACCATTAACTAGAATTTTTCCTTTTGCTTGTGGCTTGTGAAACAGTAAATTAGAAGCTCTTTGTGATTTAATGCTGCTTTGATGTTTTAGTGAAGGCCAATGAATGTATTTTAAAAAGTAGGAAGGAGTCAATTGTTGCAGTTGTATTACTGTTCCTGATCTCTTTTCTTTAAACAGTCTCTTCTTCCAACCACTCTCATGTCTTTATTTTATATGATTGAAGAATGGTTTGAAAATTACCTTAGAGCAACTCTTTCATGCTTTATGAGAAAGCGACTGAAATGGAAACTTGAACCAAATCGAAGAATTTGGTGTCTTAAGATATGTTCAATCTGAAAAACACCACCTTGTACGCTGATTAATGGTGCTCAAAACAGTGAAAGACTTGAAAATGATATAGTGACTAACTCTAGATGGTTAGAATCAGTCTAGCCAGTTCTGTAACATGCATTTTTCTGCTATTTTTCTTGGATTTAATCAATTATCATAACACTGTAAATGGGAACATTGCTTTTACCGAACAACATGATAAAACCTAAAACTTAACCATATAAATTTTACAGCAATAACTTCTCTTTTCTTAGCTGAACTTTATATTTGTTCTTCATTTGCTGTAAACTTTATATTTGTTCTTCAGTGTATATGGGTAAACTTGATAAAACCTTATTTAAGTAATCAGTAGAAAATCCAGGAGTCTGCATATAAAAAACCAAAATTCTGTTCTCCAAATTAGTGATTAATATGAATGTTATTTGTTTACTCTTTGACTTTTCCCCATCTTTGTTGTAGGAAAGGACAAAAAGAGAAGTAAATTGCTTAGGAATAAAATGCTTTTCTAGAGTTATTTGAGGAGGAAGAAATCTGTATGTCAAGAAAGTAACTTCCTTAGGTGGAACGACTATTAGTACCTTTCAAAGTTGGATTTATTACTTTTCTTGTTGAACATTCAAATCTTCCTTGGTTGACGGCAAATAAAGTTTGCATGTTATTTTAAAAAGAACAAAATCCGATGTATGGTAGAATTTCATTGTCAACCAAATTGTGAAATGTCAATTCAACTGTTCATAGCATTAAATAAAATCACCAATTTGAGGATTATCATTTGAACCAAAAACGTAATGCCATTAAATATTTAGTTGATGATGTTGTATATTAAACCTTTTTTAAGGGGTGCAAAAATTTTTTGCTTCTAGTTTTAGGACTTTGATATCATTTATGATTTTATTATCTTAAAGTTTGAACTTTTTTCATGAGGTGACTAAAATCTTCAAGGTAAATTCTTTGTTTCTTAAATAACAGGGACACCKACTTCTGTGGTTTGGCTATTGACAAGCTTAAGGCTCATAACTTGATTTCATGACTGGATGACTTTTTAATCGAAAGTTCTTTCTGCCTTCTCTGACTCTTTATGATGAAAACATTCTAGCTATGTGCTTAACCCCATTGGGCTTGAACTATAACTGTCACTTCTGGTAACATACTAATGTTGCTTTTTTGTTTGATTAATTGATCTGGCACTTCATAGGTAGTGAGATTTTCTTGGTGAATAATATGAGTACTGTCAAAAGTCATACAGTTACACAGTACAGATCGTTAGTTCTGATTCTGTGGATCATAGTATCTGTTGCATATTTTTGTCATTGATTTTGCATTTATGTTCTATCGATTCATAACTAAATAAGCTCATGGATATTTATGCATCTTTTGGAGGACCTGAATTAAAGACTCAACATCCTTTCTCTTACTAAAGGGGCTGAATGTGGAAGTGCCATTTGTGATATGGTCCATCCTTAGTGCTCTGTGCCAACAAATTCAAATGAAGGCATCCTGTTAATAAATAGAGAAGGTTGAGTAATTTCTATGGTTAAAATCTTTTGGAATGTTATGCAAAACCTTAATCTAGCTCCTCTTTAGTATTTGGCAAAATGAATAAACAAATAAAAATAAGTAGTGAAAAAAAAAAATATATATATATATATATATATATATAAGGAGAGAGGAACTTAAAAATCCTAGGTTGGAAGAAGTGCGATAGTGACCATGCAGCAGTGTGAAATAGGTAAATTGATAACCATTGTTTTAGCTTTAGCTTCTTTTGTAGTTATCTAGGATGATCCGGGATAACCCTTTTTGCAGGTGTGTTGAGACTATCTCTGGCTTCAATTAAGCAACTTGGTTGCTCTTTGATCCAGAAATTTGATTCTCTGATTTTGCACTTTCCTGTTGTCTTTGTGCTTCTGAGGTATGCAGACTCTTCAATTTGTAAAGTTTAACTTTAGTTGTTGCTCATTTCTCATTTTATGCAATGAATTGCTTATTTTAGAATATTCTGCACAAACACTTCCCTTGAGTGGTCAATTATTTGAGCTCTTGCAATTTTGCTTGAATTGAATAAATTCCTTTTTTTTTTAATATGAAACCATCTTAGTTCATTTAAAGTTTGAACTTTTTGCTTTAAATTTTCTCAGGTTGTAGTTTAAGTTTCACACTGTTGTTCTGTTAATGTGGAAATCAGAATTTTATACTGAAATGTGATTCTAGAACATCATTAGAGTTGATAGTGGATTCAATTTATTGAACTTCTTATTCGATTTCAAGGTGCTGCTATACTGAAGGGAAAAAAAATCCCCATATTAGAATACATAAATGTGGCACTTTTTAATTAGTTGGATATTATTTTAGCAAAACTACATGAATATCTGATGAGTACTGATTTTGTACTGTTTCTGTCACTTGAAGAGCATTACATCTTTCTTTGCCATTTCCTCTGAGCAAGTTGGTCTTCCTTTAATCCTTTGTTGCCATGACCATGCAATAATAGTAATAGTATTAGCTCCATATATTCATTGCTAATGTGACTGCAAAAATTTAATTAACTCCCACATTTGCCTTGGGAGAAACATTATCTCACTTTGCTGGTAATCTTTAAGCAACCAGCTTTTGGATCATATTTCTTCCTAAGTTGACCGTCTAGCTTTTCTCCATGTTGTTGTGACCTTGATGTTTCTTTTTTCTTTTTTAATCATTTCCATTTTTATGACTACGGTCTTTTAAAAGAGTAATGACAAAGAAAGTTTTAGAGAAGCTATGAGATCTTATTTAGCTCAACCGTTTGACACTACCTAGAAGCTACAAAGCTGTGATCTCTGTTGACTTTCATAGATGCAAACCTTCTCTGTTAAAATTCATGGATTGGCTGATGCCATTGTTAGAAGTTAAAGTTGAACTCGTTTTGTAGCAAAAACAGCCCTGTGTCAGTAATCTTCTAGAACATAATAAGGTTGAGAATGGCATGATTGCTTCAACTCCTGGAGAGAGAACTCGTATAAACAACTCTGTGAGGAACCATACAGGCATACACCAAACTAGAATCTGCAATTTTCGTCATCCACAGAGCTTTTGGTTCTGATATCATATGACTTGAGGTCAGATGATGACATGATGAGGGCTTTTTGTTAGATGCACAAGAAGATGGAGTGATATTTGGATGCTGGTGAAGGAATGAAAGTAAGCTTCTTTACTTTACTCAATTTAGTAAGTAGGACATTCTTGGCTCAAAATGGTACCTGGAGAAACCTTATGATGGATTTAGTACAAGAATGCGTTGAATTCAGTTCCTAACCCAGACAAACAATTTAATAGTTGCTTGGAGTAAAAACAGTACAGCCCAGTAGAGTTGTTCACGTATCATTATTCAGCTTAAACATTTAAAAGTATCTGCCAAATCTGTTTAACTGGCACAACAACATTGCTAGAGTATAGTTGGACCCCCATAGTGCAGGTGATTGAAGCACCATCTCCGCGTACTTGTTTCAGACTCAATCCTATTCTACCCTAAGGGTGGGGCTTAATTGTAAAAGCCCATGGTTTCAAACTTCAGGTCAATACAAGTGTTAAAAGTCCTCTAAACGGCATCTACTTGGGATATATGTATCTTAAAAGTTTTTTGACTACTACGGTCATAAGGTCTAAAAGGAGCCCCCAGTTTAAAACTTAATGAATGTGTGAAAGATCAAGGGATTTTGAGTATCCAAAAAAAAAAAAANCAAGGGATTTTGAGTATCCCAAAAAAAAAAAAAAAAAAAAAAAGAACATTCCCCTTTGATCTTGCAGAACTTGGTTGGAACTCGATACCTCAATCTTTTCCTCAAGATATCTCGGATTGGGCAAGGACAAACTGTTTTTTGATATTTAGATAAACAATCATTTATTCAAAACACCTTTCCAACACAACAGAGAAGATTAGGATTAAAACACACTATATTTGTACTCATACAAGATGTGGTCAACAAGATTTTCTCTTTTTAATTTCTGCATGTCAGTTAACGGGCTAGGACCACCATTACATGGTTCTTTGAGTGTGTGTGTGTGTATAATGCTGAGGTACTCAAAATAACCATCCTTCTATACCCTATGTAATCACATGGAACAGTATAATTTATTCTAAGAACCCATAGTCCTTTAATACTAAAGATCACAACTCCATTGTGAGGTTTAACCCTTGAAGCCACTTCACCAGACCTTTGTTGTTTTTAGACAAAGAACCTGGAATTGATGGTGACCTGTTACCCACATAGAAAAATTTCTATCACAACAAATTTGGCAATCAGCAGAATGGAGTCAATTCTGGCAGATAGATTTACTTAGGCACAGGCACAAAATTTTTTCAGGTAAGACACCAAAGCAGGGGCTTTTAGTAGAACTAAATGAATGTTAGTTTAATTTGAGAAAGTTGTTTGTGGAATGAGAAATACTCTAAGAAAAGGCTTGATAAAAAGCCTTGAACTGCAAAATTAAGCAGCCATTTAGAGTTGAGAGAGAGAGCATATTAAACATACCTTTCTAAGTGATAGTTTGCCTCTCATGTTTGATCCTGAGCTGAAAATGAATGAGTTTGAGCTTCCTCGAAACCCAAGTAGGTCTTTGATATCATCAAGAAAATTCCTTGGAGGCTTAAACTTGGAATTACTGAAGGAGAAAGGTTATCACTGAGGTGGAACAGCTTTCTTTTACAACTATCACCAAATTTATGATGATGCCCGAAGAAGTTGCAAGAAGAAGCTGTTTCTCCTATGATCATCCTTACAAATCCCTGTCAATTCTCTCGGTGGAATATTTTCTATGGCACCCCAAGCTGGTGGTTTTAGAGAGAAGTTAGGGAGATTGCACCCATATTGCATGGCCTAAAGTCAGCTTCCTAGTTTATCCTCAGACTCTCGTGGCATCTGATCATCAGTCTTCAAGTGATCAGAGGATGAAGTAACCTCTTGGTTACTTCTGTTTGTGGAATTCGAATGGACAATGGGGCCAATTCAAAAATTTATAATGTTCTATTCATCATTTTGAAGTTCATTAATCAATTCTCGGATTAATAGCAAATCTTGTTGATAGATTACTATGATGTTTATGGAAATCTCTTGGATTCACTATTGACCTTTTTAAATCAATATTCAATATCATGATATTTTGCATCGTCTAGATGCCTTGAAATCCGCTTACTGTATTGCAAGTTGTTGTCGTTACATGTAAGCCTTCACAGATCAGATTTTGTTATGATCTAATCTGTGTCCTTTTCAAATTAGTTGCATTCCACTAAGAAATATTGTTCATTCATCCAGCTATCAAAAGTACCTTTTTAAAAAAATTAAAAGCAAGGAGAGTTCAAAATAGCCTCCTTTCTACCCAAATGTGCTGCAACTGTGCATTATGGATGAGGATAATTGTAACTTGAAACATTTATATTGAAATACAATTTTTTTTTTTCCAATCTTTATATGTTACAATGGTTGCCGGGCGGATGAAGCTGTAAAATGTCCCACCTGAATCTAGATATGTACCATAAGGTTGCCAATTTGCCATGGATTGATTTAATTGTGTACTGTAGTTGCATTTGCCAACTACTTATGCATTTTATGCTGACATAGCAGACTCTCTTCTATACTAGTAACAATAAGCTAGTGTGACATGGAAAAGGATAAAAGCTCTGCTCCTACAAGGTCTTGTAAATATTTTTACTATTGTGGCCTTCTTATCCTTGCTGTTGACTATTATCATGTTTTTCCTCCATCAAAATATGGATGTTTTATAGAGCTCTTCTGAAGTTTATTCCTTCTTTAATGATATTGATTACCAAACACTTAATTGCTGGGAATAGATGCATTATTCTTGTGGTTGCTTTAAGTGTTTATATTCTCCATTTAGCCCAAAATCATAGGCTCCCAAATTCATTTCTCACTCGTTTGGAATGTCATTCCTGCTTATCCTTGAATAGCGTTCATGACATTTTATGAGTTTCCTTTTTTGGCATCAGAGAACGAAACCATTTCCGTTTCTGTATAAAGCAATTTCAAACTTTGCTTCTTAGAACTGTTTTTTTCCATATACAAGTAACCTTGTTTTGTTATTTTGTGTACATGTATCTATCCTGTTGCTATAGGTATAACAAAAAACTAATCTTTCAGCTACAGACAAGGGAGGCCTATATTTTTCGTTCACGTTATGACAATGCTCTCATCATCATCCATTTGAATATAAATTAAACCTTTGATTGAGATCCAAACGTCGGCACGTTTATCTAGTAGCGGACTAATTCTAAGCGCATGGTAGTATACAGATTCCATACGGCTCGCCTCATATCAAGCTTTTGAATTCAAGTTCATCTGTCAAAATCTTGAAATTGTCCCAATATTTTATCATTTCGTTAACAAGTTGCAATCATTCCTATCGTTACAGGCATCTCCCTAACATTTGTTTAATGTTTATTTTATAATTATAATTACTTGATAATGTTTGAATTTTTTTTATTTATTAACTACTTTTAAACTTTAATTTTTAATCAAATTAGAAAACTATACTAGAATTTGAGTACATAGAGTTGCGCGTTTTTAATCATGCCCATGGTACGATAATGATCATACAATTGGTCGGATAAAACAAAAATAGTTTATGAAATAATTGATCGAAAATTAAAATCGATTTCGACATACGTGAACTATATATAACATTTTATGAATATTCAAAGAGATGTTGAATCTGTAAAATAATTATTATTACTACTATTTATATTATCACGTAGAAAGCACGAAAAAGAAGCTAGCATGCAGCCTCCTATATGAACACGTGCAGAACCTAAATTTAATTTTTTTATTAATTAATTTCCATTCCGAGGACTCGACATTATTTTATTTATTTGATTGTCGTTTGGTGACAAAAATTTGAGTCACGCATTGCGGCATTGCGGTGCAGGCGCACGTGTTGGCGGTTGCCACGTGGACGAGCGGAAATCTAGGACTGTTACTAATAATGGAAGGGGATTGGAGAATGGTTCTTGGTCAAAATCAAATTTGACCTGGTTGGTCAAGTTTTTCTGATGCGTCATTGGTTCTCGTAGGATGTGCTATCTGACAATTAATCGCTTATAATAAAAGGAAAATGAATTCATAAATTAAGGAATAGTTTTAACATGTGCGTCTATTGTAGATCCTCAAAATTTGTGTACGTTTATTTATTTTAAAATTTGTATTAAATTAATTATTTTATTATTTTTATAATACATTAAATAATAAGAATCAATAAAAATATGTAAATTTAAAAAATTTAATATGTGTCTTTAAAGTATATGATAAGATCACTCATAAATAAAAAGTATTTAATGAATTACTAATGATGATATTGTACATCAAGTTACGTAATGACGAAGATATAATATTATTGATAAAGAATAAGTAAAAATATAATAATGTTAATATAAATAGGAGAATGTGGGTGAAGAAATATTTAAGAGCAATAATGAGAGCAAAAGCAAGAATCTCCATTCAAATATGTGTCTATGCGTCCACAAACATTAGCAAATTAGCAAATGGCTGCATCACCTAATCCCATCAAAAGAAATGTTAATATAATAATAAAGAAGCAATTAGATCTTCTCTCGATGAGATGATGAAGTACTAAAGTTAATCTAATCTCACTTTCCTTGAAGGTGATAGAAGAAGACAAAGCACTTGCAACTTGATTTTGGTGGGTCGCCACCCGCCACACTATTTTATGATAACGAAGTTGAAGGATTGACTTTGTGGGAAAGCCTTATCCGTAGAAAATCTGATGCAAGTGTCTAGAAACATTGCATTAAATCTGTCCTTTTCTTGCTTGCTTGCTTTCTGCTGCCTACGCATCCATCCACGATGCTTCCCTTCAAATTTTCTGCTTTTTCTCTCAACAATTTTAATTATTGTTCGTATTTATGGAATTTATAATGTGTTCAACCACAAATCAGGTTTAGAATGTGTTTCGAAGCTTTCATCTATAGTCTTTCCCTCCCTTGTAGAAAGAAATATGGTTTTTAGATATTACTTAACAAATGAATTCTACTAGAAGTAGGTTCATTTATACAAACATTGAAAAATGCATAAAATAATTTAATTAATTAAGATATTATTATTGCCCATAGATACTTTTAAGATATATCAGAGTGTTTCTTATATTTTCATTATATTAAAAATAAAACGTTAAATAATATAATATTATATTTGATGGTAGTGATTGTTTAATAGGGTTAAATATAAATATATATATAAAAAAAAAGACGGTTAAATACTAAAATCTTCAATAATGTACTGAGCAACTAGGCAGACAAGTGGACAAATAAACCGACAAAGACACCATTATGCGTTTGCTGCCCTAAAGCTGATGACATCATCATTTTTTAAAATTATTTTCCAAATCATAATAAATCACGTGTCGAAAATCCCTCCACTTTTACACCGAAGAAGTTTCAGAGAAGCCAAGTTCCATTCACCAAAAAAAAAAAGAAAAAAGAAATCCAAGTAGCCACTAATAAAGTATAATTTTATGATTTTTCTGCAAAATGTCTCTGGTTCAATGAACCAAAACGCCCTATATATATAATATCTTCTTCTCTTTAGCCTAAAAATTTAGACAATCCACACTCTCAACAATCTCCCTTCTCTCTCTCTCTTTCTCAAACCCAAAACACCGAAAACAAAAACAGAAACAGCCCAAGTTCTTGGTTTTCGATTTCAGAATGTACGGACAGAGTATGACACAGTCTGATTACGCTCTATTGGAGTCTGTTCGCCGACAGTTACTCGGTGAATCGGAGAGCGGATTCAGTGAGGTTTCGACTACGAGTTCTGATGGCATTAGTGTGACGGCGGGGAGCTCCAGTTTCAGCAGTTTGTACCCTTGCTTGACTGACAACTGGGGTGACCTCCCGTTGAAGGAGAACGATTCGGAGGATATGCTTGTGTTTGACTACTTGCGGGACGCGCTAACGGTTGGGTGGGTACCGCAAGAGGCGACGGCGGAGAGCTTACCGGTCAATTTTGCCGTGAAGGAGGAGGCGGTGACGCTTCCGCCTGTGCAGGAAATTAGAGATGTTCCTGCGGCGTCGGCGCCGGCTGTGGTCCCTGCTAAGGGGAAGCACTACAGGGGAGTGAGGCAGAGGCCTTGGGGGAAGTTCGCGGCGGAAATCCGAGACCCAGCGAAAAATGGGGCCCGGGTTTGGTTGGGTACGTTTGAGACGGCTGAGGACGCTGCTCTGGCTTACGATCGAGCCGCCTACAGGATGAGAGGCTCGAGGGCTTTGTTGAATTTTCCGTTGAGGATCAATTCTGGTGAGCCCGAGCCTGTTAGGATTACGTCCAAGAGGTCATCGCCAGAGCCGACGTCTTCTTCTGACAGTAGTAAATCGCCGAAGAGAAGGAGAAAGGTGGGTGGCTCAGGGCTCGGGGCTGGGGCAGCTGAAGCCGGGTTGGAAATGGGGAGTGGAGTGGGACAAGTGGCATCGTGTCCACGTGGTGGAGAACTGTTGGTTGTCTAATGCTGACGTGGATGATATTTTTGAGACAAATGTAGATTGACTCAAAAAAAAAAAAGATACTTTGGTGCGAATGTGTATGTAGAATGGGTTTAGAGTGATGGGGCAAATTTTGAAAGTTTATTTTAGGAGAAAAAATAATAATAAAACCCAAGAAATGTGAAAGGAAGTTAAGGGGATGTTTGGTTTGTGAATAGAAAGGCTTTTTTTTTTTTTAATTGTTTGATGAAACTAAAGTCTCTTGAATGAAAATCATTTCTATATGATCGCATTTTGGATACTACATAACTAAGAAAAAAGTGTCTTCGCAGATAGTTCTTGTAATGCAACCTACCTTTTGTGTTTGATTGTAAAGAAGTTCAACTGTGGTACATCAGGGATAATCAGAATTTTATACATTATTTAATAATTATTGATTTTTTTAATCTACTAGTAGATTAATAACTATTGATTTTTTTAATCTACTAGTAGAAAGAGTTGCTGAGTTGGTATTAAAAAAAATTAAAAAATTATTTTTTAATTTTTTTTTTATCCATGGATTATAAGAGATCAATGATCATTAAATAGTACGTGAAATTAAATCAAAAGATAAAATTATAATAGTCTGATCTATATATATATTGTGAAATATTAATGATTAATATCTCGAGAGTTAAAAATAGTACGTGAAATAAAATCAAAAAATAAAATTATAATAGTCTCATCTATATATATATTATGAACTATTAATGATTGATATCTTGAGAGTTAAAAATAGAGTTGTTGAATATTATAGATTGAAATAAAAATAATATTATTAATATGTCGGTTTGTACTTATAATTTTTTTAGTGACGTTATTTAAAAAAATAATATATAATTTGGATTATTTTAAGGGGCCGTTTGGTTGGGCAAAATTATACATGGGAATGGGAATGGGAATGAGATATTCTCATTCTTGTTGTTTGGTTGGTTAAAAAAAGTATGGGAATGGGAATCCCATTACCCCAGGAAAGGGAATGAGCCATTCCCCCCCACCCCATTGGGAATCAAATTTGATTCCTGACTGGAATCAAATAAGCTTTTTACTTTTTGAAGAAAAAAATTATAATATTTTTTTTAAAAAGTAAAATTAATTAAAAAATATTATAATATTTTAAAAAAGATAATTAAATTAAAAAGTTATAATATTT
>JANKKB010030211.1:0-98079 GCA_026225775.1 Bursera palmeri
ACCCAAATGAAGCCTAATGCTTCCTACAACACTATAACATGTAAATAAAAGCAATTACAACAAATATAACATAAAATGACATAGAATTCAACCCTTTTGGGAGGCGAAACAATCCAACTAACATGAACTTAGGAGGATTAAGTTGCATCCCAATGGTTGAATGTAAACTTAATTACCCACTTTGGATCTTCAAGGGGGCTYGTAAGGGCTTGATCTTGCCTGAACTTGAGCCCATTGGCTTGAAAGGCACACACGGGTCGGACCATGGGTGGAGACATGAGGTGAGGCAATTGGAGATGGAACCGGAAATGCATCACCTTGTATTGCCCAAGACCACATCAAGTCCCACTAAATTCAATGCGTACAACTCAGCGTCAATTTCTACCCCTTGAACTAAGAGATGGGCTTGTTTCACCATATGGGAGCACCGTAATTTTTCTCGATTAGCCACTTTTACATGAAAAACACAATAGGAGTGGCTTGTAGGTGCAACTTCTTCACCAACTTACTGTTCACAAAGTTGTGAGAGGCTCCAGTATCGACTAACACATTTACTTCATAGCTCCCAATAGTTGCCAATAATCTCATGATTGTAGGCTTAATTAGACCCTTCAAAGCATTGAGGGTTAGCTCACCCTTAATGATGTCTTCCTCCAAAAAGTTGAATTCGTTTCTTTCATCACCACTAGATTGATCAGCTGCCACGTCATAATTTTCCTCATTATTACTAGCCAAGATAATTGAAAATAACTTACCTTGTTTGCATTAGTGGTTTGGAACCCACTTGTCATTGCATCTCAGGCATAAGCCCTTCTCGATTCGTTTCTTGACTTCTTCAGGAGTCAACCTGGGCCTGATAGGCTCACTGCGCCTATTCTCATATGGTTCACGAGCTGTTGATTTATGCCTCGGACTGTCAAGAGGTTTGTAGGTCATGGTGGTTCTCTCATGTGCGACCGTCCCACACTCACTAACTGTGATAGTCGGATACATTGGGCCAAGCTTGTTGGCTCACGTATTTTGACCTCACATCCCAGCCATGGAAGTAGACCCTCAAAAAATGTAGCCATTAAAGCACTTTCTAGCCAGTTGCGTACAATTTCTGACAGTCTTTCAAACTCTTCCAAGTAAAGCTCGAGGGAACCCTCTTGCTTTATCTTTGCTAACTGCCCTTCATAGTTCACTAGGCTCGGAGGCCCAAACCAATCCACCATCTCTCTGGTAAACCTTGTCCAGCCCAACTATCTTCTCTCACAAGCATAGGAACTTTTGAGCCAACGCCACCATTGGTTGGTCTTACCAAGCAGGTAGTATGAAGCAAAATCCACCCATTAATCTCGTTCCATGTCATGTCGGGAGAAATAGTATTCTGTCCTGGAAATCCATTCACCCGGATCTCCTTTCTCAAATATGGAAAACTTCATCTTAGGCTTGGCAGGTTGCTTTTGCCTACTTTGTTGTCGTCGGTCTTCACGCCTTAATGAATGGCCACTCAAGTAACCATATCTTCGTACTCATCATCTTGATCATAGTACCTGTCTTGTCTATGATCATTCCTGCGATCAGTCCTTGACCTTGTTTATGCTCTGACTATTTCCTGACTATCAGCCCGCTTATGATGGCCACCAAGACTCTCTTGTTTGGATGGTCGAAGATCCACCTCGTCTTCCTCACTATTAGGATCAATCACAATTTAGATTCAATCCTTCTTGGGTTGGGTTGAGTTTCAACCTTCTCCCCATGTTATACCTTCTTTGATGAGCTTATTTTTAGCGGAGTCTGCTAAGATGACTCCCCAAATTTGGCCCCCATTATCGCCATGAGTTGGCTCATCATCTGTGCATTTTGATTGATCAATTGCACGTTTTGACTGGTCATGCTATTGATTTCATCAACTTTTTCCTCAATCTATGCCACACATTCGTTCAGTGAAAACTGTCAACGGTTGACATTGGATCCTTCCTTTGTAACATAGTCAACATTGTTGGATGTTCTGGCCATGTTAACTCTCAATGAAAGCACCAATTGATGGAGACCCCGATTCTAAGCCGGATAATAATTGCGTCAATTAGCCTAAGGAGGCTATGATCTCCACAACACACACCGTTAACTCCATCGCCGAAGCTAGATTTGGAATGATGGCAAGTAAAGACTTAAACCACACTCCTCTTGCTCTCACACAGTAAAGACCACACAAGAGACAAGCCCAAGCACCGAGCTGTAAAGACAGCACAAGCACCGAAGATAATAAGCAAATGCTTAAGAAGAGACTAAGCTCTGATTTTATATAAACGGATGAATATGGATGAATGATTACAAATGAGCTCTGAGGCTCTATTTATAGAGAGGATACAATAGTGGAGTCCTACTTCGACTCTTACTTCCATCTCTATTGCAACTACTAAAAGATAAAGATAGAGACTTAATCAAAATATATAATTATCTCCAACATTATCTAACATTATCTCCACGTTCATCATTATCCCTTAATTGTCTCCACAACTAGAGACCTAGTTGTAACTTCCCTCTTCTAGAAGGATAATACGACGTCATTGCCACGTAAGCATCTGTTGGATAATGCCACGTCATTGCCATGTCATTGTTTTAGCCACGTCAGCATCTCTGCCACGTCAATTGCCTTTGCCACCTCAGCATTGGCTAAGTCATTCTCATCTGCCATGTCATGCTCTATCTTGTCTTGCATTCTCATTGGTATTGACTTAGTCTGTTTTCCCTTGATAATAGTCGATATACTCATTCTGCCTTGTAACCTCTGCCATTTTGTGCGCTCTTGGGATCCCTTCGCAGCTAGGTTATGTTTCCGTTTATTTAGGTCCTCAACAGTAACCTTCCCTAAGAATTGTGTCAAGTGTCTAACCTTCTCCCAATCTTCATCTCTCGGCTGCCCTTTACCTTCTTCCCTTTGACTAAGCCTTCTGGAACTTTAGGGTAGCATCTAACATCATATAAGTAGAGTTCCATCTTGTAGGAACATCAAGACATAATAAACTCTTGCTTTCTATTTTCTCCTCCTTAATACATGACTTAAATTTTTGCAATCTAGATGAAAATTGTCTCACATATCTGACTACATGTCTAATGACTTGAATCGAATCTTGTTCAATTATAGCTCCCAAGTATAAGAGATATCAAGTTATAATTCGAGGCTAAGTCCCAAGTTTGATCTCTACAAGGATGAATTTCTAAGTAATTAATTAACAAATATTGAATGAAGTTACTTTATTAGTTATGCCAATCTCATTTGGCTAACAATGTTCAAAATTGTAAACAACTAATTAATTAACGAAAAAGTACAAACAATAAACAAGAGTATCAAACAAATCGATTATTAAAGTTCCAAATATTGATTCATCACACCTAGGCTACTCAATTGAATCAACAGTATCAAAAAGACGTAAAAGTAAAGTTAAACTATGAAATGAAGTAAAACACAACAAATTAAACCACGAATAAGCAACAATGAAGCCAAGGGTCATTTATCCATTTGTCATTCATTCCTCAAGTTCCGATCTCAAAAACAATCAACATGAACAAAACATAAAAAAGAAAGTAATTGACAAGAAATTGAAATAAACGAGTAAAGATCAAACACAAATAAGCAAAGATGAAGCTTAAGGTTCAAATCAGTCATTATCTAAAGTCATTCACCTCGCAAATTTGAGTTTAACAAAAATACAACAGATTAAAATGTAAATCTAACAACTACAAAGCAAGAAAATGGCATAAAAATATGAAAAACAAGAAAAAGTTGAGATGAGATCAAACAATGAAGAAGCCTTAGGCTTTGGTGAGACCTCCTGTTCATCGTTCTTCACTTAAGATTCATCTGCCTTGAAGAAATGAGATGGTGGGTTCTTATGGTGTGTGTGGTTGAGTGGCAGTTTTGTAATTTTTAATTCAGATAACCATGTCGACGCCATGGAGTAGATCTTTCTATGCCAAGGCACGAAGTTTCTGTCTGGTCACATCACGGCGTAGATCTTCTCATGCCGTGGCGTTGTTATTGAATCATGCTGGGCATAATGTCTCTGCCTAATTGCATTGTGGTGTAGTTCTTCTCATGTTGTGGTGTGGTTCGGCTATCTTGAACTCTTCTTTGCTCTGTTATTTGCATCCAGAATCTTCCATATGTATCCTACATAAATCAAACACACAAATTATTGACAAAAACATAGAATTTAATACCTTTAAGAATATCAAATGAGCAATCAATGTTTAACAAATTTAAGTTTATAATTAAGGACTTTTTCAACAATAATAAGCTAACACCAATATCTTAAGTGCCTTAATTATACACTTTTTACTCTAAATCATCTAACTCGAATAATTGAATCATTTCCAAGTTTTAGACCATCATTCACAACTAAATTCATAAATGTGTCATAAATCTCATGTTAAAACAGTCTCCCTTTGGAAAATTTCCCTTCCAATTATTAATTCTTCTTTTTAAATATGAAATAGCAACATCATTGAAACTAGCATTATCGACAGTAATTGTCAAAATATTCTCAATGCCCTACTCAAAGTAGACATTTTTCTATTGCCTTTCCAATGGACTCACCATTATGGCTACAAATTGGACAAAAGTTCAATATTCTTTTGTTTAACTTCCAATCATTGTCAATAAAATGACTCGTAAGACACATGTAATTGATTCTTTGTAAGGAAGTCTGTGTGTCTGTGGTAAGGCAAATTCTCTTACAATTAGTTTTAAAAAAAAAAAAAACTCTTCAGCTTTAACCTCTCCTTCACAAACAATTCATAACAGTCTGAATACGAAATCTTGGTTGCATTTGGTTACAAAAGAATTCAAATCCTTGACTCTCAACAAACTTAAATGGCAATTCATCTACAATAACCATATATGCTAAAGATTTTCTAATAGCCTCTTGATCAAATGTCCAAGTAGTTAAATTACCCATCTTCTCATTCACTCCCCTCTTTACCCTTTAAAGATGGTTGAAAATTAAATTTTGCTTGTCTAGAGTTAAGGGTATTTTCTACATCTAGGTAAATGTCCTCTAAGTGTGCTAGTGTGTAATGTTTTAGGATCACATTTGTAAATTTGACCACATAATTACATATGTATTTTTCTCACCTTCATTTGTCTCAAACTTGGAAAAATGATCTCATACATCTACTCTTTTCTTAACTACCTTTCTCTTACGTTTAAAGAAATTAGCTATGGTTCTTTAAGTTGTATTTTATGGAGTAGTATTTGTGTCATCCACGGTTAGAGCCTCATTGACCTGTGACATCTAATAAAAAATAATTCACAATATTTAATTAGTGACATAAATTTAATTTAATAATAACTTACATTACAAAACATGTATAAACTTATATATAGTAGAAATTTATTTAAATAAATTAACTTTTTATTGTTAATTGATGATTGTTAAATTTTGAATAAAATAATTAGATGAGATTTTGTCATGTGATACCTAGTCAAGTAAGAACTGATTTTCTATAAAACTATAAACATTGAATTTCACTACTAGTTTAGTACAAGTAATAGATGTTAATTTGTTATTTTGAATGTGAGATTATTCATCAATACACTAACACTATGATAGGACAACCATGAAACACAAATAAAATAATAAAATAGGACATCAAAAGTTCAAGTAGGTGATTCATCTTTGGTGAGAAAATAAAAAATAAAAAATAAAAGTAAAAAAAAATCATGCACAACTCATTCAAGAAAAATAGAGATTTGATTCTGGTTTTCTATTTTGTGAACTTGGAATAGTGAACGGCCAGACTTTTTCACTTCCCAATTTTGTTCTTGAAGTCTTAAAGAAGAACACTATGGTTTTTTTTTTTAATTGTAAAACTAAATTGACGTATAGATTTCTATTTCTTTTTACACATGTGAAATACTTGTTTCTTTTATAATATTAAACATATATATTAATATATATAATTTCAAATACTTATTTTTTATGTATATATATAATGGTTTACGGTGTGGTTTGGTTTGTATTTTTTAAAAAATTGAAACCAAACTGTAAACTATGTTAATTAAAAGTTTCAAATCAAACTATTTTTCTTAAAATTTAAATCAAACCAAACTGCTTAATTCAATTTAGTTCACTCTAGTTTGGCGATTTGCACCGTATAACTTACAATCCTAAACTCTACCCTAGTTAAATATACAAACTAAGTTTTTATACAACTCTTTGAATTATTAATTTTTTTATAGTAATATTGACTTCATTCACCATTAACAACAAAGACGTTATTGTGTATTTTTGACATGTTAAGGGATAATTTCAATTACCCTTCTTGCATACATATTTTTCAATCATTTAATAATTACATAAATTATATCATAATGAACTTAAAGTAAAAAAAAAAAAAAAAATTGCTTAATCAGAAGTTGAAAATTATTGACCCAAATTCCTCACATGCTATATAGATTTAGTTAATTTATTAATAGGTATTAATAGTAACGACTAATAAACAAATCCGGAAATTAATACTTTTCCAACTTTGATTTGTTCCTTAATTACTCAAAGCAGCCACTGGAATCCTTCTCTCTATAGAACTTATAAAATGTTCGGATTCTATGAAGCAATTTCTAAGAAACCATCACGAATTAATATTTTTTAATTAATTATATAAATTTTCAATTACGGATAGTGAATTTTGAATCAATAATTGATCAGTGCTAAGTTTCCATGTTCACACGTAGAAAAAAACAAAAGTCTAGTTGTTGAAAATTGAATTTTCTACGAAGCTTTTGTGGAGAAATTGATTTGATCAGAGTATGACTGTTTATTGGCTATTTTGTCGGTTTGGTGAGTTTACATGGTCATTATTTTCATACAATCTTGCATCTCAATAAAATTATTGAATTAAAGAACCATAAAGACTTAAATAATTAATATTGAATTAATATTTTCATTAACTATTATCAAGGTTATTTTTTTGTTTTTATTTTTCAAATTTAACTTCTAAAGACTTAAATAATCACTTCTACTTTCGTACCCACTGAAGGATTTACAAATAACATAACTTGGATGGTCATAATTTTGTGTATTTAAAATTAGATAATTTATTCTAAATTTTTAATTAAATTTCAAGAAAATATTTAGTATCATATTTTTATTAAATTAATATTTATCTTCTAAAAAAATCAATACTGTTTTTTTAAATAATATTTATTTTTTAAATATTTAAAAGATAAATATTAATTTTTAAAAATTTTTAAATATAAATATTAATTTAATAAAAATATAAATTTAAATATTTTTAAAAAATTTAATTGAGAGGTTATTAAAATTTTTTCATTTAAAAGTATCGAATTACGTGCTTGACTTACTTTTTGTTGTACTTTTGTTCCTTATTGGACATCTACTTCGTTGGATCAAGCTGGCCAAATTGACAACACTGACTGAGAACACAACAGGGGTAAATACATAGACACCCCCGAGATTTGGTCTAAGTAATATTATCATCCCTGTTATTCATAAAGTAACATAAATATTTCCAGAATTAGAAAATATGGGGTCTTGACATATAAAAATAGGGGTCTTAATGTTATTTAAAATATCAAAATGGGAGTCTTTATGTTACTTTATGAATAACAGGGGTGAGTTTGTTACTTAGACTAAACCTTGGAGGTGTCTATGTATTTACCTCGAACAGGACAACTTGGATGGTCATAATTTAAGTATAATTTTACCCTTACACCTTGTCTTATTATTAAATGAATCCCCACTTATTCTACAGTTAATTTTCACTATTAAATCTAATTATTGACTAATTTTCACTTATTTTTTACTTTTTAAAAATAAATTTTTATTGTAAATTAAAATAAGGCGTTGGTACCACCTTAACAGTTCTGAATTCACGGACGTCGCAGCCCCCGAACTTGCTTGCTGACGTGGCAAATCCATCTTGGCGGCTTTAGGAGGCTGCCCCTATTTCGTCAAAATTGATGCTGTTAACTTTTCACTGTTTTCAATTTTTTTGACGGCTGCCTGACTCGTTTTCAATCAATTCATGCATACAACGTACTCTTATCTCTTTCAAAAGCCAAACAGGCCCACCTTTGCCTGCGGTCTCCACTTGTTTTAGAAATTAAAAGCAGTTTCTGTGCATCCGTTCTTTAAATGCCGTGATCAAAATCTGAAGCTTCATTTGAATTTTGACCACTACCCTTTTGACTTTAAAACAAAAACAGTTTTAGTGTTTCCTGTCTCTTTCCTTCCGTCCTCCTTTCCTTCCAACCACTCCACTCTCTTCCTATAAAATCTTTTGTTTCTGTCACAAAACTGCTTGTCGTTTTTAGCAACTCTTTGGTCTGAGATCATCCCCACCAAGGAAGCAACAAAGAGTTGAGTTAAGTTGCGTTTTGTTGCAGATAGGATCAAATGAGTTTTGGTCTTTCAATCATCGCCAAGTTTGTTTCTGTTCTTGTTTTCGGCTTTTTGGTTCTCAACTGCTGTGTAGACTTTGGATCTCACGCTCAACTTTTGCCTGATGAAGAAGGTACTCGAACTACACAACACTTTTACACTACTTTTCCTTTTTGTCGAAAAACGAGGTTTCTGTTTGGTTGCTGAGAATTTGATGGACAACAGTAGAAGTTTACGGTAGTAGGAATCGAAAGTACTGATTTTGCCTTCTGGGTATTGTTTTTTTTCAAGTATCTGATCCTGTTTTGACAATTTGTTCTCAGATTATTCTGTTTGGTTGGCGAGACTCTGAAGGAAATAATACTAGTAGTTGATGGTTGGGTGTCGTTTTTTTGAAAATTTTAAAATAACACTGGACCTAGAAAACAATCTAACTTTCGCTTAATAATTCATTATGATTGTTTGTTTGTTTTCTTTTTTAATGATAAATCCGTCTCTATTTCTACTCTTTTTGAGTTGTTTCTCTTCTTTCTTTCGCTGGCTAGATTATGCTGCACATGGGACTATTTCACTTTTCCTGGAAAATGATTTCAGTTCTTGTGTTCTAATTTTTTCTTTTGCTTTGGTTTCTCTTCAACTAAATGGTGGGTTGTGTTTTATGTCTTCAACCTCCCTTTAATTAAATGCTTTTGTTTAATGTGAATGATAACTTCATTGACGTGATATCTCTTAACACTTTATTTAAGATCTGCTTTCCAATAATATCTCTTATCTCAGCATTTTCAATACAAGTTTTCCTCATCTTTTCAAAGTGTTCCCTAAAAGCTTAACAGGCAATTTGCTTTCTTCAATTATTTTGGTTTATGAAAACATTTTAAATACGCGTTTTCCAAACCCTTAAAAGTGAATCCCAAAAGTTAAATGGAAATATGTAATTATTTTCATTAATAGCTCTTTAGTTTATTCGTTTTCTGTCATGTGATAGCGTGTAGGAGGATTCTCATTTTCTTAGGCATTATCTCAATGGTGAGTTAAAAAGACAAAAAGAGAATTTGCTTTCAAAGTAATGGAATATTTAAATAATTTTTGGTCTGTACATTTTTTGCACCTATTAGTGTATGTATGATCACGAGGATAAGTTTAATAAAATTTTAGATCTGATGCTTTAAATTTAGCATTAAATATAGGTAGCTAGCTAGCCTTCAATTTTGACCATTGACGATAAAAACAAAACTAGTCCTTTGTTCACTCTTGCAAGTTGGATTAAGATATTTTTTCTGTTGAGTACGAATGTGATATTTATATCACTGGAAATTTTATTTATGGCCCATGTCGGCATACTTTTGTTGGTTGATGGGAATTTTTTGGAATGTGATTTTGGTTTCGTTTAAACCTGAAAGTGTTTTCAAATAGGAAAAAATGTTTTTTATTTTAAATTTGGTTTTGCTATATTTGATTGAAATAGATATAATCGTATTTAAAGGTTGGAAAAGTACTAAAAACAAAAAAAAAAAAATTAAAAACCCTTTTCTAAGAGATGCTACCATTGCTATCCTAATTGAGATTACTATTTTCTTCTCTGGTTTAACAAATTTGAGTGTTTATAAGATTAGCTAAAGAGGGCAGTTGAGATATTTTCAATATGAATAGTGGATTCAATTAAGTGTAAAAGCAATTATTGCTTGTTGCTACTTATCAGTATGGGTTGAAGTTATGGAGGAAGTGGTCTTTGCCCACTTGCTCTGCCACATCTTGACAAAACTATGTTTAGACATGAGTACCTTTCTGGACCTTGGAACTCATGTATTGACATGTGAACATGTTTGACATTAATGTGTGGAAGGAGTGCTAACTTTTTGACCATTTCCAGTATCTATGACTTGATCTAAACTTAATGTTTGATTCAATCAATTTAGTCTCTGAAATTTCAGTGGTTTTAATTTGGTCCTTAAAAATGGATAGTTGGCTTAATTTTGACGATTCAGTTTACCACTTAAAGATTCATAGGCCATTTTTACCAACTGGTTTAACAAGTAAAACTATTTGCAAATTTATAACAAGTCATTGGCAAATGTGAGGTACTGAGATTAATAGTAACTTCTTCATTGCGTATGAATGTGTTCTTGACTAATTAACTTGCCTCTCATTTGTATGGAGCAGTGGAAATTCTGCAAAAAGTTTTCACGGAACTGCAGGTCAGAAATATTCAAGTGAACCGAACTTCTTGTACTGATAATGTATGGACCGTTCCTATTGAAGACTCAAATGGAAGCAATATCACCTGTGATTGTACACATTCCAACAAAACTGTTTGTCATGTTACTATCATGTATGACCTTGTTCCCTTACCCTCCACCTTTTAGTATATGCAAATATTACCTCATAATATTTTCTTGTATATGACTTCTAATGGTTTTGAGTTTCGCTGATAATATTTTTGGCCTTTTTTCTAGTTTCTACTACTTGTAACTTTCCTTTTTTATCTTTTTATTTGCAGCCAGCTAAAGGGTCTTAATTTAGCTGGAATTATACCAGAAGAATTTTCAAATCTTACTTTTCTGGAACAAATGTAAGTGGATATTCCTTATCTGCAGAAGGATATTGCAAGTAACGATATTGGTCTCATTAGTTTGTTCGTAACAAAGGCTTGCTCATTATGTTGTTATTTACTCATAAGACACAAATTTAATAGAATGATTCCTACACACACATTTATATGTATTCATATTTCCCAAGCAACATATAGTCCTTCCATATCTTGGTAGATCTTAACTATGATTCCTAAGTATTATCACTCTATTACATGGTTGTCTTACACTATGGGCTGAGTGATTGGTTTTGTTTAAGCAGTGATCTTTCTCGGAACTACTTAAATGGGTCAATTCCTACGAGTTTGGCTCGGCTCCAAAATCTTACCCTTCTGTAAGTTGCTCCTGAATTATACCATTTTATTATTTACTTTTTGCTTTTCTTAGCAGGGGTGTATAAAATCCATAAATATGTTGACTCTGAGATTGAGGGCGTTTTTGTTTTTAAATGAATTTTCCATGTACTCATTTGGCTGTTGATGAAGTTAAGATAAACCACTGGTTAGTCAATTTATTAAAATTCTTTGGACATTGCAGGTCCCTTCTGGGAAACCGTATTAGTGGTTCAATTCCTCAGCAAATTGGTGACATTTCTACACTTGAGGAGTTGTAAGCTATTCGATTAGAGTCTATTATTAAGTCAAGAAAGAATGATTTGGAACATTCATGACAAGTTTAAATTGCACTTTCCAGGGTCTTGGAAGATAATCATCTTGTGGGACGTCTTCCTGACAACCTTGGAAACGTTGCGCACTTAAGGAGACTGTGAGGCTTCTGCGCACAACTTACCTTGTGTTTTGGTTGCTTCAGTTGGATATTTAACCAAGTTTTTTCTCCTGCAGTCTTCTTTCTGGGAATAATATTTCAGGATCAATACCAGAATCATTTGGAAATCTGAGGAACTTAACTGAATTGTAAGTGATTTAATGTGACAGAAATATTTGGAATTTGGTTTTCCGAATTTAGAAATCTCTAATTTGTAAAACTGCGTGCAGTCGGGTGGATGGGAATAACTTGACAGGAAAGATACCTGATTTTATTGGGAACTGGACCGAACTTACTAGGCTGTGAGTTTTTGTATTGCATTTTAAATAGACCAAAACTTTTCTCCTTCGATAAATTTAATTACTATTTTCCCGTTATCTGAGACATCTCGAATCTATTTCAGTGATATGCAAGGCACACTCATGGAGGGACCAATTCCTTCCGCTATATCCAATTTGACAAAATTAGAAGAACTGTAAGCATATGTTCCTGCATATAGTAATTGTTTTATTCAGTTCAACAATCTAATGTGTGTTATGTTCAGAAAATACTTTAATAATAGAACGGTAGATAATTTTTATGAAAAAGAATTGATGTTATCGTCTTTTTCAGGAGGATATCTGATTTGAAAGGTTCAAGTTCTTCACCTTTTCCCAATCTGCAGCATTGGTCATCCTTGGAAAGATTGTGAGTTGACATTGACTTAATTCACCAAGACAAAGCATTGTTGTTTTTATTTTTATTGTTATTTGTTTTAATTCATTAACTTATCAAGGGATTGGCTCTGTTCCTGTGTTCAGGATTCTAAGAAATTGCTTGATTACTGGTAGAATCCCAGATAATTTTGCGCATATGACGGCTTTAAAACTTTTGTGAGTTGCTTTCATGAAAATTTTGAATGGAAATGTGTACTTTTTTATTTTTTCCCATATCATGTTTAACTCTTGTTTGTGGCCGTGACCTATTTTATTGTTTCAGAGACTTGAGCTCCAACCAGTTAACTGGTCAAGTTCCTGCAACCCTTCAGAGTTTGAGCAAAATAAATTTTGTGTAAGTTAATAATTAAACTCAATGAGATCTAGTATATAAGCACTTGACATCTAGTATTATCTAATTTAATCAGTTTTTTAGGTCATTTGATTATTATTTCAATCGGCTTTCTTATCTTTATTTTTGTTTTATTTAGTTTCTTGACTAACAACTCTTTGACTGGAGAAATACCTAGTTCAATACTGACCAGTGGCAAGAACTGGTAAGTCCATTTTTAAGCTATGAGTCTTATTCATTCATTTTTAGTGTTATAGAAAAGTTTGGCATATTAATTTGTCATTACAACTCGCATTCATTTTGATAATGGTTATCTATCCCATGGCAAAATTTCTTGCAGGGATTTATCTTACAACAATTTTACAGCGTCATCCGACACTAGTTGCCAAAAGAATGAAGTGTAAGTCTCTTCTTTATATCAGTTACTTACTTTCTGTATTTATTGTCTAAAATCTTTATTTGACCACTTCACAGGAACGTAGTCTCCAGTGTATCATCCTCAGGAAGCAACTCGTAAGTTAATTTTCCTTTTGCTTTGTTTTCAGAAAATGAAGTAAAATGTATATGATTAACTGAATAGAAGTTTTCAACTGGCAGAGGTCAGTGGTGCGTGTCGAAGGGCCTTCCCTGCCCTGTTAAAGCGAAACGTAAGGATAAATACATGTTAGATTGTTCTGCCACAAAATGAAATTACCATATGATCTAACTGATTTATTGTAACAACTTTTATTTATTTATTTTCTTTGCATTTGCAGAACATTCTTTGTTTATTAATTGCGGAGGAAGAATAACAGATTTTGAGGGTAATCGTTACCAAGAGGACCTAAATTCAGATGGCAAATCAATTTTTTCTTCAGAAGGAAATAGGTGGGCTTATAGCAGTGCAGGGATTTTTACGGGCAATGAAAGGAATAGCTACTTGGCAACAAACAAACATAATCTGAATGTGACTGGTGCAGAGTTCTACCAAACTGCACGACTTTCACCGCAATCACTCAAGTATTATGGCCTGTGCATGCGACAAGGCAGTTATAATGTGACACTGCACTTTGCTGAACTTATGTTTACTAATGATCAGACCTATAACAGTATTGGAAGGCGAATATTTGATGTTTCAGTTCAGGTTAGAAGAATAGCAAATGATAATTATTAGCTTTTAGTTGCTAACCTTTTCTGTTTAAGATTATAATATGCTGTTGTTGTTTGGTCCACTAACCTGTTTCATTCTTCCTAGAAGAGTGCTAACTATTGGTTAAGCTTTTAAAGTTCTAATGTTCGATTTTACACAGGGGGAAGTAGTGTTGACGGATTTCAATATTATGGAGGAAGCTGGAGGTGCTGGTATAGGCATCACTAAAGAATTTAAAAATGTCACTGTAAACAGCGGCACCTTGGAGATCCACTTATACTGGACGGGGAAAGGAACTACTGCCATTCCTGAAAGGGGTGTTTATGGACCTCTTATTTCTGCTATTACAGTCACACCGAGTAAGTTTATCTCCTATACAAGGGTTTTCACTTTTTCTTTCTGCCAACTTGTCCTTTAAACAACTTTTTCTTCTTTTAGACTTTGAAGTTGATACCGGGAGTGGTTTATCAGCCGGAGCCATTGTTGGCATTGTAGCTGCTTCATTTGTAGCTGTCATATTGTTACTGGTTGTACTCTGGATGAAAGGTTGCTTTGGGGGTAAAGACCAAGAAGACAAAGGTATTAATGATAAGGCAACATTATGTGCATATTAAATGCTTTTTTCAAAAATTGTAGATAATCTTGAAGTTGGTTTTCTGCCTTGTGTGGCTAATTTTTAGCTTTTGTTTCTGTTACAGAACTACGTGCTCTTGATCTTCAAACTGGTTATTTCACTCTGAGACAAATTAAAGCTGCCACCAATAATTTTGACCCTGCAAACAAGATTGGTGAAGGAGGATTTGGGCCTGTTTACAAGGTAACCATGGTTGAGCCAAAATTTTAATAATGCCAAGTGTTCAAGTGTTCAGTTTACTTGTATATTGAAAAGCAGTGGTAAGCGAGGATGGAAAGAAATACCATCTTTACATTATTCTGAAACTTTAAGCTTTTTGATCCTAGGGTACACTGTCGGATGGTGCAGTAATTGCTGTGAAGCAGCTCTCCTCCAAATCAAAGCAAGGGAACCGTGAATTTGTGAATGAGATAGGCATGATATCTGCTCTACAGCACCCAAATCTTGTGAAGCTTTATGGCTGTTGTATTGAAGGAAACCAGTTGTTACTAATATATGAATACCTGGAGAACAATAGTCTTGCTCGTGCACTTTTCGGTAAACCAGACCAACTGCTTAACCTGAATTGGAAAACAAGAAATAGGATATGCATAGATATAGCAAGGGGATTAGCTTACCTTCATGAGGAATCAAGGTTGAAAATTGTTCACAGAGACATAAAGGCAACCAATGTGCTGCTTGACAAGGATCTAAATGCTAAAATATCCGACTTTGGCTTAGCTAAGCTTGATGAAGAAGAGGACACCCATATTAGCACACGTATAGCTGGAACAATGTGAGTTCTCTCTCTCTTTGATGATAAGACTTATATTGCACTATAAATTGGACAGATGACAAAATGCATATAATTAGTTAAAAATTTAAGTAGTTTAAAGCTTATTACTGCTTAGATCTTTTTCAGGTTCATCTATTCTGCATAGCATACAGGTGTTTTAGTTGGGTGCCATTAAATATCTTACTTTAAAAATAAAATAGTGAGGGTTAATGCTTAAATAAATATTTATAAACATTCCTTGCTTTTAGAGAATTGTTTTTAGATGCTCCCGTAAGTCTGTTTCTAGTGGTGGAATGGTCTTAAGCTTACGTTTTGATATCTGCTTTTTTTTGAAGAGGGTATATGGCTCCAGAATACGCAATGAGGGGTTACTTGACCGATAAAGCAGATGTCTATAGCTTTGGAGTTGTTGCTTTGGAGATTGTTAGTGGGAAGAGCAACACTAATTACAGGCCAAAGGAAGAGTTTGTTTATCTTCTTGATTGGGTAATACATACTAACTGCATCCTGCACTTCCATCTCCGGTTTACTACTTGTCCTGCTTTAGTATTAGCAAGGCTCAAAATAGGCAGACCCTTTGACACAGGCGCGCACACACACAAACACTTTAACCACTTGCTTCATGATTGTTAATGACATTTCTTTTCTTCTTATTTATTTAACTCTAGGCATATGTCCTGCAAGAGCAAGGAAACCTTCTGGAACTTGTGGATCCAAGTCTTGGTTCACACTACTCCAAAGAAGAGGCAATGAGGATGCTTAATATAGCGCTTTTATGCACCAACCCATCTCCCACTTTGAGGCCATCCATGTCTTCTGTAGTTAGTATGCTTGAAGGCAAAATTCCAGTCCAAGCACCAATTATCAAGCGCAATGCAGATAACCCGGATGCAAGGTTCAAAGCATTTGAGATACTATCACAGGACAGCCAAACCCATGTCACAACCTTCTCTCAAGATAGCCGGCAGGATGGACCATGGAGAGATTCTACGATTTCTCTTCCAAACACTGATGACTCACGAGAGCATTCTTCATCAAGCATGCTTCTTAGGTGATCTTTCAAGACGTTAATATCCAAATGATAATTCAAAATTCAAATGATATTATTTTATTTTACCGTAAATTGTTAGGATTTTGTAATCTAAGACACTGGATGTCTAAATCTTGTGTGAAGAAGAGTGACTTGAATGCATATATAGAGCTCATATTTTGGTATTTGTTGCTTTAATGGCATCTGTTATTCTTGCTAGACAATGTGACGGTTGATAAAGCTTTTAATTTGTCAATTTGGAAGTAACTAGTTAATTTTATCTTAAATATTTGATTAGGACTAGTTGTTTACTTTCTTTGAGAAAGCAAGATGACGTGTCCTTACACTTGAACCGATAGGAGTTAACCAAGGAATTCATAAATTGAGAGTTTTTTTATTCCATTTTGTTAATTGCTTTGTAGTTTTTTTTTTTAGCTTAGATTTAAAATTTTCAACTTGTCTTTTAATTTCTTTTAATTCAAGCACTTGTCTTTCAATTTAAGCATTTATTTTCCTTTAAAGGCTAATTCTATGGCCTAAACTTGAGGAAAAACTTGAACATAAAATTATTTTCTTATCAATATACCGTATATGTTTCATTTCTTTTTCCTTTGATTTTCACCAAAGATTTAAAGTTAAGAATTTTTCTCGTAAGGTTTATTAGCTTACTCTATGAATGCTTATTTTAATCAAAGAGAGTATAAAATATCTAGATTTAAAGATCATAACGATGAATTATTCAAGTTTTTTGCTTTAAGTAGCATTACAACTTGGTCTTTCGTTAACATAATGAAAGTAATAAAGATCCATGAAAGTTTGATATCAAAGTTTGTATGTTTTTTTAATTACTTTTAATTACACTTTTAATTTTTGTATTTTTAATTCTTGAATTTAATTTCTACACTTTAATTTTATATTATTTAATTTTTATACTGTAATTTCCTGTTATTTAATTTCTGCACTTTAATTTACTTTTAGATAATTTCTTCACTTTAATTTTTTTGTTATTCAATTTCTATACTTTAATTTTCCGCATTTAAATTTTGGTTATTTTACTTCGGTACTTTAATTTCCTTGCACTTTATTTGTTATCGTGTTAATCTCTCAACCTTATCTCCATTTCCTTCCATTCTTTAACTTGAATATATCATTTCTATCAAATCAGTCATTAAGGAAAAATGACATAGAGCTTGCCTTTGAACTATTATTTGATCCTCTTATACTTGGGAGTAAGATATAAACAAGTCGAGTCATATATTTGCTGAATCACATAAGTTTCCTTATGGGATAATAAAAATTGTCCAAGAAGATAATATGAAACCATTGAGTCTTGTGATATGACGGCAATATTTTAGGGATCCCATAGAAAGAGTTGATTATCCACATGATGGGCCAAAAATGGACCCGATAAAGGGGGGTCTAATGAACCCAACAACCAAACAGTTATTCTCCGACTCATCTACTAGACAGGCCCATAATTATACACACATATTGTGTTATCCAATTCAGTTTATTAAAAAAGTTATCTAAACAACGTATGGTTAGAAAAATTTTATGGCATAATATTATTAATTACCTTGAGACTAGGTCTACTATCAACTAGTGGAGAACAACTTTGGTATTTATATCACTACATTCCTTGACATTTGTATATTCTTATCAGGATATTTTCTCGACCCTTTTTTATCCAACAAATATCCTACCGAATAGAAAAGTAATATAGACCCCTCAAAACTTAACTGATATTATCTATCGTTAACAACGGATATAATAAAAAGCCCAAAAAAACATAAATACCCTTTTTTTTTTCACATCTCTCTCTCCTCTTCATCTTCATCTTCTCCATCATCCAAATCTAGAAACACATAAATTTTTCACTTACAATTTAATGTTTTAAACAAAAACAATAATAATAACAATAATAAAGTTCAATCCACTGAACACCAAGTTGTAATTTTCATAACACTTCTCAAATTATGAAACGGGTTCATGGGATTTTTCAAATTTCTAAGAACAAAAACAACTGTTCCAAGTAAACGCAACAATGACAGTTCACGGAGGCATGTCTTTGAACTTTGTTACTACATCAAAACAAAACTCAAGTTTCCCTCTAACTACGCTACTGGATAAGTGCAGAAATCGTTTCTAAATTGAACATAGAATCAAATTCATACACATAGACCAAAATTCCATAAATAAAAAAAGAGCCCATGAAATTAAGTTGAAAATGGTGAAAAAAGTACATAAACAAATAAGATCTAACATTAAAAAAATAAAAATAAAAAGTAACATCTAAAGATGGAAAGTAGACATGAGGGTAGATGATGGTGATGAGAACAACCTCATAATAGAAGCCCAAAACCCTGAAGCCTGCCTGCCTGCCTGCCTGTATGTCCCTTACAACACAATCTTCTCTTTCTCTCTCTCTCTCAATTGCTTTGTCAAGAGATATCCCAATGTCTTTCACCTTACCAATGGCCATTTCTTCAACTTAAAGCTTCTTATCCGATTATAAAATTCATGACCTACCAAATTTTCTTTCTTCATAATAAAGAAATTGTCAATCACAATTACTTCATCACCTCTATCAACTGATTTATCAATAAGGTGACTCCTAACAAATTCAACCCCACTGGTTACAACAATATGCAATATTCATTGCCTGATTCCCACTGAAACTTGCCAATTTTTAATGTGAGACTTTTGGGGAATTGCTGGTTGTGTTTGGTTATGGAAGAGGAGAAGGATTGGGAGATCTCATTGGGGCTGATACAGGAGATGGTGGGCTAGAGAATGAAGAATTTTCTATAATAACTATATAAATAAAAAATTCAAAACTTCTCAAATCAAATCTTTCATCACGTCTCTTGATGAGTGTTTGTGCATATATTTTAGACTAGGGGTGGATACCCGACAGGTCGGGTCGGGTTGGGCCCAACCTGACTACTGACCCGAACCCGACGGGTTGGGAGTTTTAGACCCGAAGTCAGGTCTAATTTCGGAGGAATCCGGCGGGTCGGTTCGTTATCGGATTCGGGTCGATAGTCAGGCTTTTAGTGTTCATTATATATTTATTAAAACTTATCACTCAAATGACCTGTTGTCCAGTGGTAAGGCTGCCGAAGGGGCAACTAGGTGGTGACGGGTTTGACTCCCCCCCTCCGCTTTTAGCATTTCTTTTGTTAAATTAACGCCCCCTCCACTTTCAGCATCTCTCTTCTTATAGAATATTTAATAGTATTTCAATTCTTTTCTTATACAATATATAATATTATTTGTATTATAAACACAAATCAATGTTTTGCATAGTAAAAATAATGCTTAAATTTATGATATTTTTAAAATTTATCAAATATTTATATTATAAAATAAATAAAATTGTTTATATAATATATATAAAATAACATAAATTTATCAAATATTTATATTATAAAATAAATAAAATAGTTTATATAATATACATAAAATAACATCAATTTGTAATATATATATATATATATATTATAAAACAAATAAAAGATTTTACATAATATGCATAAAATAACATAAATTTATCAAATATATAATATAACAAATAAAATAGTTTATTTAATATACACAAGATTACATGAAATTATCAACTATAAAATATTATATAAGAAATAAAATAGTTTATATAATATACACAAAATAACTTCGATTTGTAAAATATATATATTATACAACAAATAAAATAATTTATATAGTATACACAAAATAACACGAATTTATCAAATATATAGATTATACAAAAAGTAAAATAGTTTATATAATATGCACAAGATGACACAAATTTATAAAATATATAGATTATATAACAAATAAAATAGTTTACATAATGTACACAAGATGATAATATATGGAAACAATAAATAAAATATTTGAAATGATGAGGAATTTGTTTAATATAAAATATTATACAATAAATAAAATTGTTTACAAACTTTGCATAAAATGGCTTGCAGCCTAATGGACATCCTGCTGAAAGGGTGAAGGAAGGTGCTGGGTTCAAATCGCATCACCCTCTAATTCTCTTAATTATTTTCGGGTCGGGTTGGATTTCGGGTTTCAACAGCTTGACCTGATTCCCGACCCGAACCCGACGGTTTGGCATATTCTAACCCGAGGTTGGGTTATTCCCTCACCCAACCCAACCAAAACCCAACGGGTCGGGTTGAACCCGATTGGTCGATTCGGGTCGAGTTTATTTGCCCACCCCTATTTTAGACCATTTTTACTTATGTTTATTGTTATATTCTCGATGTTTATTTATGATTTTGATACTTTTAGTTGTTTTTAGTAATTTTTGTGCATCTCTACGAAACATGAAGGATTAAGCTGAAATTGACTAAAGAAAGGAAAAAAGGGAAGAAATTAGAATTCAAGATAGAGAGCCAGTGTTGTAGTGCCCAAATGCCAGCACTATAGCACTGGGAAGATGGAGAACCAATGCCCCAGTGTCCAAATTGCTATCGCTGCAATGCCGACCCAATTTTCCTAGTTCACCCTTCTATATTTTAAAACATATATAATCAACCTTTCATTTTGGAGACAAGAGAGAACGCAGATGGAGGATATTTATAAAGCCAGAGACAACAGAGATCATTAATTCAGAGTGAAGAACACAAAATCATCAAAAAGAAAGGCAATCCAGATGAAGAATCAAGATCAATTGAAAGATTTCTTAATTTTTTAGGGGAAGTTTTCCTTGTTTTGTATTTTTTACTTTTGATTATGTCTATTCCAATTCTGGTTGTATTTTTTGACTCGATGATGAACCAATTACCTTTAAACTAAGCCCATGTTTTGGCCAAAACTATGTAGTGGATTTGATGATTAGATTATTTTGTGATGATTGAAAATTTTGAATAATGATGAACCAATTACCTTTAATGCTTGTTAATGTCTAATCAACATTTCACATGATTGTATGTCTAATTTGGAGACAAAAAGGAGATAGGTTTAAAAAGCATAATTTGAGTCAAGCACCACGAGGTTAAACCAACTAGAAAGAGTATTCGATTTCAGCGTGTAGCTTGTACCATAAGTTGGGAATTTTATAGAACTTTATATGTCTTCAATTAAACTTTCATAGAAATACGGAGAGTTATTGAATGCAAGTAGACTTGTTAGAACCTAGAATTGGGTAACAAATGCATAGGGAATTACACTGTCACATATTCAATTTTGTCATTTTATTCATATATAATCTAAAAAATTACACTACATAGCTAGGTTGATTCACATGGCTTAGCTTTTTAAAAAAAAAAAATTAATCAAACCTCATCCTTTGATTGTGATTAGTTTTAGTTCTCGTTCACTTTAGTCTAATTGATCAATTCAAAAAATTATCAATTATTATTTTTTAACTTAGAATAGATAATTGCATGATTCTAGTAGTTAAATGCATTAGTCCCTATGGAATCGATACTTTGACTAGTCCATTATATTACTTGTATGACCTAGGTCACTTGCTAGGATTTTTTCAACAAGTTTTTGACATCGTTGTTGGGGACTATGTTCTAATATTAGAATTTTATTGCTTATTTTTAGATTAAACTGTTTCTTTTATTTTCTTTATTTATGTCTCTTTATTTTATTAGTCATCTTTATTTGTTTTGCAGGTTTGATTATGAATCTGTGTGTGGCAACTCGAAACTCCTTATACAGGAATCTCGAGAGTCACTTAATAAATAAGTAAAATTAAAGTAAAGAAAACCAAATAAAACATTTTAAATAAAACATTTACATTAAAAAAATGGGTTACAAAATTTTTTCGATAAAACAAACACATAAAATGACTCACTCTGTCTACCCAGATATACCTAATATCATCCAATGTCCTCTATGTAAACTCCTGATAATGCCGCTAGACTTCTGGCCTTGGGTACCTGTGGAGGAAGAATTGAGCAACACATGTCATAACCCGGATTTTCAAAAACAGTAATTTAGGGGTGTAAGTGAAAGATTTCAAAGTTTGAAATTATAAAATAGTGTATTTCAGACATTTATGGGGTGACACAGACATTATAACGTCATGTATGTGAGTATTTGGAGGTTTCAGAAAATTGGACTAAAATAAATTTTTCGTGGATTGGTGGGTTTTTTTGTCTTTAGTTCCCGATGGTGACATTTTAAGGGTCACATCAGTGAGAAATGGATAAGGATGGATCGGTAATGAGATGTCGAGACTTTGGGGTCAGGATTCGCGGTCGTTTGAGGTTTGAAAAATTATAGAAAGAACCCCGGGACCTAAGGCCTATATAAACAGCATATAAGGCCAAAACCTTCACAACTCTGCAGAAACACCCTTCCTCCCCAGAGAAGATGCACTCGCCACTGTCTCCGATGACTGTTCGCATTCTCGGCGAGTTAACTGCCATGGTCGATGGCAATGAAAAGCTTTCGGTGTGCTGGTCACAGGGGTGGTCACCATTCCCCCATCCGATGTTGAAAACGTTGTAGATCAAGCCAGAGATGTTCACCTACGTCGACTTTCGATCAGTCGATCCCAGCATCGTTAGTCCCCGACACCGGTGGCAATCGACTCCTCTAGACGAGCTGGTTCCAACGGTGGCCTCTGATCATCGGTCTGATGCATAGATCACCGACAACGAGCCCTGATGACCATCGCCTATGTCAACTCTGATCTGCTACTTCTCGGCGTCGGTTATCATAGTCGATGGTTGGGATGAGTTCCTCTCGTCAAGACGAAATTGGTGGTACCCTCCATTCCCCGTTCCCGATCGTCGATCTTGTTCTTCGGTGAGAGAACGTGAAACACGGCTATCGAAATAAATATTAGGCTGCCCCATCACCTTTCTAACTTGGCGTTCACCCCCCTTATGGTACCCCCGCTCCACTATTTGGAACTTGGCAGATACACCTTTGCCACATGTGACGACATAAGGACCCCCAAGGGTTTACAGGTTAGCGATCTCACTTCCGTCTGGTTAATTTTAGTATAGTTTATGAGCTTACATAACACCCCTATAATATAAATTATCATTTTAACCCCTGATTCTGATTTTGTATGTGGATGACCCCGCGACTCCGAGGACTCATCCGGAACTACCGGAACACATGGATTTATGATACAGATGAGGAAAAGAGAGAAAGAGGTCAAGGAGTTACTGTACGAATATCGAAGTAAGGTTCCTAACTATACTTGTTCTGTTTCATTTGAAATGCATGTAATGACTTAAGGAATAGAAAGTGTGTAATCAATAAATAGGACGTTAGATGGATGGATGGTTCGGGACATTACAGACGTGTGTATGATTTTACTGAAATACACGGTTAGTTGGAAAACTGGACGGAACGTGTGAAATTATGACATCGGAATGGACCCAGTGTGGGTTATGGATTATGGATTATGGGTACCATGTGTGATGGTACATGAGGATATGATTAGAGTACGGGTGTTACGTGAAGGATGGTACGATATGGAATGGATGATACGCGAGTGATTTGCGTGTATCCGTGAGTTACGGAACGGATGGGACATATGGGACACGGGTTATATGTGAATATACATGATAGGATAATAGGATACGTGAGTCACGTGAAGGCATATATGTGAAGAGATGGATGAGATACGAGTGAGCTATACGTAAGTGAGACCGTACGGGCCAATGGTAATTAGTGAATGGTCATGGGACTAGATGGTAAAAGTATGGTAGAGTAACCAGGGTGAGCCCGGTATGGATTACGAGCATATATTAATGTGAATGTTATGCGGATTAGGAACAGAAATACAAGTGTACAAATTTTATGGATGGACCCCGGATTGACGTAGTCGATATATAGGAATTTGAGGGTGATATACGGACTGACCGACTGATACGCAGTAGTCCAGTGATATGTGGGATTGACAGTTGAGCTCGTTATGATACAGGTAGAGTTATAGAGTCTGTCTGATATGAGAAGGATCTAGGAGCCTGCTATGATACAAGATAAATCGGTTATAATGATAGACCTTAAATGGCCCGAGTTGATCCGAGATCTAAGTTGAGAGTCTGTGATACGGTTTAAGGTGTTAGACCTTGGGTGGGCCCACGGTGATCATGGGACCTAAGGGGAAACACACTGTTTATAGTAGTTAGCTCTTAGGTAGGCTTGTGTTGGTTAGGAACCTAAGGGCATTAACTATGACCGATGTGTACAGTGTCAGGCCTTAACTGTGCTCGTATATGTGTTGAGGGACCTAAGGGGATTCACTGTGATAGATGTATATAGTGTCAGGCCTTAGCTGTGCCTGTGGATCTAAGGGGATTCATTGTGATAGATGTATACAGTGTCAGGTCTTAGCCGTGCCAGTATGTGATTATGAGGGACCTAAGGAGATTTACTGGTGACAGGTATGTATAGTATCAGGCCTTAGATGTATTCGTATATGTGTTATTAGTGGGTGAGATGAGACGGTGGGTACTTAGATGTGCCCGTTTGTGAGAAGAGTTTAAGAGTGGATTTAGGTTAATGATCAGGATGCTTGGATGTGTCGCATGTGACACGACGGTCATGGTGACGATGAGAAGAATGTCTTGTGATGGAAACTAAGAGTACGTGAGAGAGAGAGAGAGATGGCTTATGTGTAGTATGTGTGTTGGTTAGGGTGCAAACATGTTAGTAAAATGTTATACAACTGTATAGTATTAGAAATTCCTACTGGGCTCTGTTGCTCATCACTTTCTCCACAGGTACCCAAAGTCAGGAGTCTAGCGGAGGTGATCCGGAGCTCACATAGAGAATATCAGACAGTCATGGATATGTTTGGGTAGAGTGAGTCATTTTAAGTAATTGTTTTATCGAAAAAATTTTATAACCTGTTTTTCAATATAAAAGTTTTATTTTAAATATTTTAATTACTTTTATTTTATTTATTTACACAGTGGCCCTCAGAATCCCTGTATAAAGAGTTTTGAGTTACCATAACACAGCCTAGTAGGAATTTCTACACTATACAGTTCTATAATATTTTAACCAAATACATGCATCACACAAACATATACAAACATCAAGTCCTCTCTCAAACCTATGTACTTCTAATCTGCACCACTCGATGTTGTCCTCATTACAATTATAAATGTCGCCTCATCTGCGACACGTCCACGCATCTTAATTGTCGACCTAAAAACTCTCCACAAATCCTGTCTCTCTCAAACCAACTCATCTAAGTGCCTACCACTATTAATATACGCGAGCACACCAAGGCCTGATACTGTACATGCCTGTCACCAATAAATCTCCTCAGGTCCCTCATCACATATATATGCATAACTAAGGCATGACACTGTACATAGTTGTCACCAGTGAATCCCCTTAAATCCTCAACACATATACGGGTACAACTAAGGCCTGACACTATACTAACCTGTCATCAGCGAATCCCCTTAGGTCCCTGACCAACACAAGCCTACGTAAGGGCTAACTACCATAATCATACTACGAGTGTTTCCCCTTAGATCCTGTATCAACGCGGGCCCATCTAAGACCTAACACCCTAAATCATATCACATGACTAACTCGGGCCCATCTAAAGTCCAACACTATAACTCTTCTATCCCGTATCACAACAAACTCATAGATCTCTCTTATATAAAACTGACTCTACAGATCTATCCAGAGATTCAGTGGGACCTTGCACACTAGGTAGGGCTAACCCTATTGTACTGGGACCCTGCACACACGGCACTGTAATTCCAATCTCATTGAGATCCTGCACACTTGGCACGACAATCCCTATTTTATTGGGATCTTGCACACACGGTATGGCAATCCCTATCTCATTGGGATCCTGCACACACGGCATGATAATCTCTATCGTTCTGGGACCCTGCACATATAGCATGACAATCCCTATTACACTGGGATCCTGCACACACGGTATGTCCATCCCTATTACACTGCCACATGCCCATAATCTATCCCGGGCTCACCCCAATTACTCTATCGTATAGCATCTGGTCCCGTGACTGTTTCACTCATTACCACTAACCCATACGGCCTCACTTACGTACAGTTCATTCGTGTCTCATCCATCTCTTTACGTACGTGCCCTCACATGGCTTACGTATCCCATTAAACTATCACGTATACTTACATACAAACCGTGTCTCGTATGTCCCATTACTCACAGACACGTTCTCAGACACCTTTCGTGTCTCAATTGTCCCGTAACAAACGAGTACAGTAATGTCTGTGTCTTATCCGTCTCCTCCCATGCATACGTCCGTGTACCGTAACTCACGTCTCAACTATCTAGTCGTCTCACTACTCAATCTCGTCCATTCCGGGATTTACGGTCACATGCGTATCGCCCATTCTATATCATACCACCACTTACGTATCCTTGTACTCCAGTCATATACTCACATACCATCACACGTGTTACCCATAATCTATAATCTGCTCCTCATATAAGTTCGCTCGATTCCCCAATTAATCTCGTATTTTCATAAAACCGCACACTCGCCCGTAACGTTCTGATCCGTACTCATACCAAACACCCTACTCACTAATCACATACACTTTCTATTCCCTATGTCATAACATTAATTTAAATCACATACATAAAGAATGAAATAGAACAAGCATACTTAGAAACCCCTACCTCGATATCCGAACCATAGCTCCGTACCACTTTAGTCCGAGCTCCCTCAATTGAAAAGGATCTTTTTTTGTTGGAGTACAACAATTTTTGTATGGATCACCATGTTGTTCCTAACAGAGTTGGTTATTCTTTAGTCTTTGCAGAACTATGGTATCCTAAGAGGAAGGTCGAACATCATTTATGCCCAAAGGGTTCTCCTTCAAATATTTTCTCATGATGGTAGAAATGCATCTGAAATGATGGCTTCCTAGGATACAATTGATTTATAAAATTGCAATAGAAATGTGAACATATACCAGAAATGCAGCATAATGCTATGAGTTGTGATAATTTTTTTACGAATATTTTCCAATTAAAGGAAGCGATCAGAATCTTTATATTGTCTAACAAATAAGAATTCACATTCTTGCAAATCCAATTCCTCCACTTTCAAGCTCATGGACTGTGGTCTTGTACATTTCCATCTGCAAGAAGAAATAGAAAGAATGAGGACTCACCAATCCTTGTAACAAATATGCTTTTGCTATGTTTAAAGCATAAGATTATTACTTTTAGTGCTTGATAGGGCTTTCTTTTCCAATTCCTAGCTTTGTATTCCATGGCTTTAAAAAAAAAAAAAACAAGAAGAGGCAAACATTGTCAGAAAAAGAGTCCATGATGTCAATAGTTACAGATAAAAGCACAAAAAGACAGATGAAAGAAGGGTTGTATACCTTTCCTTATCCCCTCTCCTAGAAGGAATGATGTGGGAAAGGCTGCATGAACTATCCCAGCTGCAGCAGCAGATTTTCCATCATATCTTTTCCTGGGAAAGAGACTTTCCAAGCTAGTTGAATATCTAAATCTTATTTGATCATAAAGTGTTCAATTTAGAGCTTAACATACCCTGTAAGCACTGCTTCTTGGAAGGTTGACATTGGTAATTTTGAATGAAGAACAGCCATATTTCCCGGTGTCAATGACATTCCCAGATTAATCTATAAACAAATTAACCTGTTAATAATCAGGTGGCCACTGACAACTAAGCTTTTGGCATTTTTCATCATTTTGCAATTTGCATATAGAAGCCTAGATCCAACAAGCCTATGGCTTATAATCTTACAGAGGTTGAATAAAAACTCAATAAACTATTGGTAAGTTAAGAGGATGAGTGGAATGCTTAATTACCTCATTCATGAAGATGTAACCATGAGTTGAGCTCATGAGCCTGTAATCATGAGCAAGTGCAAATACACATCCTGCTCCTACCGCATGACCACTGCAAGTGTATGCCATTGTTATGCAAACTACAATCCAAATTTGATAAACGCAAAATGTTTTGAGATATGAAAGCTAAGACTATGTTTACAAGTGATTGAAGGTAAATTTCTTACCAAAACCATGGAGAAAAATAAAGAAATAAAGAAATTGCAAATGTTCTATAAAAAATAACACCCAAACATTGTAAAACATAACATTGCATCATAATTTTCTTTCCCCTACACACGTTATGTTAAATTTATATCACTAACAAAGAAAATCTTATACTAACTTATAACTGTGTGTTCACTATCTAAGTAGATATGTTCTAGGTGAACGTTTGAATGACGTTCAAAAGTAAATCGTGAGGGTGAAAGTGACTGTAAAGAAGGCAAAACATACTTAGTTGGGCCTCAGTGAAATTTATCAAATGCTCAAATGTCAAATATCACTGGAAACGCTTATTCACTTGAAATATTGAATTCTGATCATTTAGTCGGAGAGAATTCAGTAGTGATTAGAGGACTATACACCACTAGCTCAGAATAAGATCCTTTGAAGTATGCAGTTGATTTTGGTTGGGAATTTTACCTTACAATGGCTATTGTTGGGAGACAAAACGTCAACAACTTGCTTACAAGCCTTTGAAACAATAGAACGTACTTCTGCCATACTTCAAAGTGTATTATTAGCAAAAGGTAGCCAATAAAACGGGATTTATTTATATTTCAAAATTCACAAGAACTGCTTCAAAAGCCATTCTTACAATTGCTTCTTGTCTGTCACATTCTTTTACGTAGTTCACATCCATACCATTTGAGAAGAATTTACCCTGATTTCACACGAGAAGAACTTATAAAATTATTCTGTGAATATTTGAGCATAATTTCATTTCATCATAGAGTAACTGTTGTTTTTTCACCTGGTTGACAGTGATCAAAGCATATGCCGTCACATCCCCTGCAACCTGAATTTAAATCAGCTCAGAATAGCTATAGCTAGAATTCTCTTCTTTAATATATATATATATATATACACTATAATACTAATAAAATTCTTAGATGAAAATACTTTTTAACACAATAGAAAAATACAAAAAAAATATCCAATTAAGGGGATTGTTTTGATTTTAGCAAAAATATAGTTTGTTTTGATAGTCTAAACAAATCCTAATTTTTGTTCTCAATCTATACGCGTAGATATGTAAGAGCCAGACCAATTAACATTCAACTCAACAAGCATCTAACATTGCTCAACATCTTGTTAGATGCTTGTCTAGCTTCTAGTGAAACTCAATAGGATTAAATAAAATTGATTTGCTTGAAAATTCTATACATAGTTAGTTATTAAAATATATATAGATATATATATATATGATTTTACTATTTCTTTAAACAGTTCTCAAAATGGACTATTTTTTGCATTTTCCAATCCTCACCTCAACTTTTATATTCAAGTCTTTTGGACTAGAATTCATAAAAGCCTACAAAACTTTTTTTTTTTTTTCTATTTGAGTCCACTAAAGACAAAATTTTGCTTACTTATAACTATCAGCTCCTGAGGTATTGATATAAGAAAACCATTAGCACAATTAGGAGATCATGTGATCTTATGCAATTTGAAGGAGTAGGTCCGAGACAAGATAATAAGCAGCTTTGATTAAGCTTTACCATAAATTCCTATGCAGGCTGATTACAGGAATTCTATTCACCAAAAACCTGGCTCAGCTTACTGGAGATATGATATTAATGATGCACTCCTAGTAAAACAACTATAGTGAATAAATTATTAATCTTTCAATGAGCATCAAACTCTTGAATTTTTCTTTTTTTTAACAACAGATAGTTAGCCAGGAACAAACCTGATCAAGTAGTTTGTGAATCAAGTGTATAGCCTCCACAGTGAACCTACTCAATTTTTTACAATGTAAAAGATAAAATCAAAAGTGTTAGAATGAAAGAAAATAATGGACACACAAAGAGAATATATTGTAAGAGTCCTTAATTAACTTTACCTATGTTGGAGTTCTCCGTGAAATTGAGAATATAAACACCTCCTTCAAGCCTGCTTAACTCACAGAAGCTTTCACCTTGGTTAGCTGCCTCAGTCTGAGTGGTGTTTGTTTCCAGGTTCGGCTTTGCTCTTCCATTTGACAGAGCTGGTGTTGGATTCCAGGATCCAAAAGAATGAATTCTTGTATATCGAGATAGATACTTAATTAGTTCTAGTACAGATCAATATCGTATGTTCCGTCATGCATTGTTCACCACACTCTCATTTGTCCTCTAGTCTTTTTTGCAATCAAATTCTCTGCATGTTACCTACGTGATGCAAACAAGGATGAAAATAGAAAAAAGGTTTGAATCCAACAAAAGGTTGCGTATCATAATTTTTCTTTTCTTCTATCTTATTTGATTATTTTAGTATTTAGATTACTTGTTATTTAATGTGGTACCAGATATAAAGGTTTTACATACTATATTGTAAAAGTCGAATTCACATTTTATGTGAGATATCTTATGGCCCATCTAATAATTTTAATTTTTTTTCTTTTAGATATTAAGTGATTATATAACATGATATCAATGAAGTGTTTTAAGTTAATTAGGAATGACAATTAGACTTACGAACTGATAGTACCAGACCAATAGCTCAAATCTCTGATAAAAATTAATATCAGTTTGGAATGGGTCTGAGTCCTAAATTTTTTTGCTGTCAAGATATGGGACTAGTTGTTATTTCTGTCACAAGCATTATATAATGTTTAAAACTGCAATCACATTTCATGCTTATAAGATGCAAATATTAATGTTTCGTGACATGTAAAACAAGTGTGTGAAATGAATTTCTGCAGAAACTAAAGATTTCCTAACCAGAGTTAACCTCTAAAGAGGCAGGTGCCGCTGGCCTGCTACAAGTCAGTAAGTCCTTGTAGATAACACAATGCTAAGTAGTTCTACATTTTCAATGAGTGTAAGCTGTAAGCAGTAGCTCGCTAGATTACATTATATGATGATCTTATGCTGCTGCCTGGATCAATTCTATGTAGTATATTTTAATATTGGACGGCCAGTTTCTGTATGAGTCCAATCTTACTTATTCTGTAGCTGCCACCGTCAACTGGTTAGGATCAATTATATTAGTATATTTTAATTTTGGATTGTCAGTTTCTGTATGAGTCCAATCTTACTTATTCTGTAGCTGCCACCTTCAACTGGTTATCCTGAACTAATTTGTCAAACAAGGAGTGAAATTACTGGGGTATTTTGATTTCTCTTGAACTGACTCCTCTTGAGTTTGTTTGTTTTACAATCCAAATTTGATTGTCTATTCAATGGATGAATAATCTCAAAATCATTGATATCCTTCTCCAAGTTATATCCACTATATTGAACCTAATGTTTATTACCTATCTTCCAATAGATATAACAAACATTAATTAATTCAATGCACATATTTATTTAATCTAAATCCACACAAACTATATGCTTATGGAGTTTATTATCTAGATCAAATTATGAAAATCTCCTTCCTGTCTCATTCCATAATAACAAATCAATTAAATAGTGACCAATTATTCAAAAGTATTAAGAACAATAACGAACTCTTGTATAGATAAAGAAAGTTAAATCAACCAAACATAAAGAATCTTGGCTGAGAAGATCCTCCAAAAGTTACTCCAAATTGATGCATAAGAGAAGACCTGGATGTATGATGGTCTATCCTTTAAAGAATGATGAAATCCTTGTTCAATTAGGACTAGATTACCTTTCCCAGAATTATTAAAAATAATTTCAAATTACTAAGATCCTTGCCTAATTGAATTCAAATTTTCTCTTTTACTTCCAACTGTCCTTGAGAAGTCCCTCCAAGAAAAATCTCTTTCATCTAACTAAAAATAAGAAAAATTGGATCCTGTAGATTCTGAGAAATCCCGGGCCAATGCAGCGGCCTCCATATAAACTATATCTTGACTTGTCTAAAAGATATAAACTATCAAAGCAAGGTGATTGAGAATTGGTTTATAAGGTACAGGAACTCCATATCAATGTCAAATTCTATTAACTATATCAGTGAGACTTTAGTCATACACAATTAAATAAATAGATTAATAAAGTACCGTTCAATGAATCAATACCCATATTTGAATCTACGTAGATGTAGAGAAAGACAAAAATAAGAAGAGGACATAAAATATAGTTCATGTTTTCGAATTTTGAGAGGTGCATAGATAAAAATTTACTATTTGTTAACATTTTATCAGTAGCGTATGAGAAAATGGGATACAAATAGTCTCGTCCTAAGTATTCAATATGTTAGGGATGACAATTGGGATAAGGGTGGTTGAGAATGTTAAATGAAGTCATACTGTGAAACAAAAATATGATAATAATTTTCAACTACAAAGCCAACAAATTTTAGGTGACCATACATAACTACAAATTTATTTGATGACTGGAGTGGGAGAGTCAGAGTCAAAAAAGAGGATTCCTAAAGTTACATCTCTACTGAAATATAGACCAAGCACACACGACAAAAACCTGAAACTTTAGTCATATTCAATTTCTATATAATCAACCGAACCCAAATTATTTGTAATCCATAGACTAGATAGAATTCTTTACTTACTTCCCTTATCTTGAAATAAGCACCTTCACGTATTTCCTACACACAAATGGTAGAATTCATAAGCACACAATGGTTTAGTCCAAGTGACAAGGCGATTCAATTCTTCTTACACGTAAATTATATCATGATTTAAGTAGAAAACCATGACAGTAAATTATGATTACGCTAGCCTTTTACGAAGATTAGTTGTAGTGCACATAAGCTTATCCGAACACTTCGGTTTTCAAAAAAAATAAAAACTAACAAATTTTAACTTAAGCCCTCCGTTACTCTACTAAAGTGTGCAACCTACCCTTCCTGTGACATTTCTAGGGCTCTTTTACATTACACAAACTCACAAAGATATATACACACACAAAATAATAATAATAAATCATATTATATTATATTTTTAAAAGAAAATATAAAAAATAGTCAGTTGACAGGATGTTTTGAAATTTTTATTTGTATAAAATTATCTAACAATTTATGAGGCAAAAAAACCATGTCCGACCAAATCAAGGACGTTATTATTTTTAATAAAAATGAAACGCCCACCGTGGGGCTCGAACCCACGACCACAAGGTTAAGAGCCTTGCGCTCTACCGACTGAGCTAGACGGGCAGATTTCTGTCAGTCACTCTTTTCGTATTGCTCTTATGGTTAGCATTTTAATCACTAAATGCTCCTCTTTCTGATGCATGAAGGCTGCTCCAATCCCTCAGAAACGCTAGTGAAGATAAAGATACTCTTTAGAGACGACATAACCTGAACTTCTATGTAGTAATTGATATAGCTGTACCATATTTTATATTTTAGCTTACATCAGCTCTCGACAACCAATCTGTTTCATTTACTTAATCTGCAGGCACATAAATAACAATTACAGTTTAGATAGCAAAAACTAAAAACTTGGCATACTCAAAATTTTCTAGGAAACTGCTTAATCCCCAGAAAGAGCACTTTACAAAACCCATCTCTAGAAGAAAGAAGAAAAAAAAAGTAAGCATAATGTATTCGTCAATATATTATTTAGATATTCACATGAGGCAATTTTTGTTAATGAGCCAGTGACTATATACAATTTAGGGGTGACTAGAATCAAAAGTCGATGCCACTGTTTAACTGGACAGAGAAAGAAGGTCGACCAACACCAGAAAGAGGAGCATCAACTCTCATCACTAAGCCTGAGCTCCCAACATTACCATTCCACTTAGACCTCCCAACCTGCATTAGAGGAATGGAAAAAAGAAGTGTGAATCATAAACCTAGCAACTTTTATTCTAGTAAGCGGAAAATCAGGCCCACAGAAGACATAACACCTAAAAAACATCCAACTTACAGATACTGATGCAAATGCTGAAGGATGTGTCATGAATGAGTAGCCATAGATAAGACTCAATTCCTCCTTCAAGGAATGAATAAGTTCTGCTCGCAACCCCGGATTACTTCCACCAAACGTGGGGCATAAACTGCCAAGGATTTAAAACAAGGCTAAGCACATAAATGTCATCACTGAGAGTATCATACAGATGAAGAGCGTCAGGTTGAAATTGAAGCAGAGAAATAAATAAAGAATTCCAATAAAAAAGCAAGCAATGATGAAATGACTGCTTCAAAGAGTCCTGAAAATGATAACAAAGAGGAATGAATTAAGCAATTCCCTGGATCAAACAGGGTTTTGCAGCTTGAGAGTAATTGCAGTTCCTTTCAGATAGTTGCAAGCAAGGCAGATGAGGTGGGCGTGGCATTAGCATTGAAGCAACTCAAATGCCAACTGACATTTGATAAGCAGCCCTATAAGCCCTTCACCAAGTGAAGCACATGGTGAAGAAAACAGGTCCACTAATTACAAACATCAAATATGAACAATAAGATAATAGGAGACCAATCACTTTTTCATTTCAGAGCACAAAGTGGATACATGTAACTTTACCTGAATTGAATGGTTGGCCTAACCATAAGACCAGACCTCTGCCAAGCCAAGGCTTGTGAAAGACCGAATGTAAACGATTTGTCAGGCCACTGTACCACTGGTGTTATTCGTGTTCCCCACTTATTCTGATAAAATTTTGGAATGGAATTTAGTCTCCATTCTCCATAAGGCAACGGCACCAAGAAAAAGGTGAAATTATAACCAAAAAATCAACTACTAAGAGTCATTGATGCCCAATTATTCTAAATTTTGCCTACTACCATTCAAGTTCAAAATATAACCTTGCATGAGAAGCTGAATCGCATTTCTCCTGGATATTGACCTTGAGCTTGCAGAAGGCCCCCACAAAGAGGTAAGAAAGCACTAGTTGTTAGACCCTCACCAGATACATAAGTGAGCTGTCCATTAGGAAACTGCAAATCCACAAATGACTGCATGAAGAGAGAGAAATAGGAGAGAAAGTTGAGTTAGAAACTTCAACTCAAGATGCTGAAAAAAATTTTAATCTTAGCACCAATTTATCATTGATTCAACTCAATCAATTACTTCAACTGCTCTAGAAAAAATTGGCAGAACATGTTGTTCCCTTCTATATTAACTATCAAGATAAGGTAAAAGAGTTAGCTCATCCTTAAACAAAAATTCATCAGTATTAAAAAGAAAAACCTTTTTTTTTTTCTTTCTTTCCTTTTTTTTTTTTTCTTTTGGAGATAGGAAACATAAAAAGATTTTGTTAAAAAGAAATGAGGTCACAAAGGTGGCCCAGATGCTCAGTGAAATGCCTAAATCCCTTTGAAGCCATAAAAGAACTATACAAAGTACTTGCAATAAAAACAGTATAACCTACTCAAAAAGGGAAACGAGAAAGACACTATTGATTCTGACTCAACTCTGACTGAAACAAGTTCTTTCATTTTGAATCCTCTTTCATTTTGCATCCTTCATTTTATTGAATGGCCGTGCTCACCCCCAAAACCTCCTGACAAAAAGGCACTCTACTAGCCTAGTTGGGAAATAATTAAAAATAAATAAAAAATATGACTAAAGTTGCTGACATCTTATTTGGTGAATTTTTAGCATGATCGCAACAAGTTCCAAAATCAAGCTGAAGTGCAGTTACTCCTGTTGACTTCAGCAAAACTTTTGTTCAATTCTTCGCATTGACTCAAAATGTTGATTTAGATCTTGACATGTTTATAATATTTAAATGTAGATGCCATAATTCATAATCAGTTCTCTTTGTTAAAGGCTGCTAGGTAGTAAAGTTGGTGTTTTTGTTTTCAATTTGTGAATTCAATATGAAATCAATGAACTTAATTTTGAATTTTCAAAAATCAAGAAAGTGTTTGGCATCAATTGTCCGTACTTTTATTTCCAAAATGAAAATAGTGGAAACACATTTCGTAGAGTAGTAGAAAAAAAAAAATCAGCTTTCAAACATAAAAAATAACTAGTCCAAAAGCACATTTAAAATTATTTAATAACTTTAAATTTCCATAAATTAAAAGCTATTGTTGGACATTCTCCACATAAAAGCCAGAATACGGTTCTTATAGGTGGATTTAGAAAATGTATACCAATTATAGAAACTGCTTTTATTTTAAAATCTTAAAACCCTTTTCCTTTTACAAAAAGTGCTTTCTAATACTTGTTTTTTTTTAAATTAAAAAAAAAAAGTCCAGTGAATCAATAATTTTCTTCCAATAAGATATTGTTTCTTTATTAGTCCAATTTCCGTAACAATAATGATTAAAATTAAATACAATATGCAGAAAATGAAAGAAGAGTTAGAGAGAAGAGAAGAAAGGGAAATTAAAAGAAGAAAAAAATTACTTCGCCCAATTCTTGTTTCGCTATATATGGTTTTCCCTATTTTGCTCTTGGAAAACATTTTCCTTGCATGATGGCAGGCACTAAGGATTTGATGACCTCCAATAATCAAATTTTTATAATCCTTTCAATGCACTTGAAGCTCAAAATTTAGGTAAATACAACCAGAGGCTTGTCACTAGTTAACTAATTAAGATCTTATCAGCAGTATACAAGCACTAGGAAGTACGAATGATAAGAAAGCAAAAATTAAAAGAAATGCGTAAGCTAAAACATACTCAAATATAAAAATATTAACAAAACAAAGGGAGGTCAAATGATCAAAACTGTCAGAGACTGCATTTTGTAATAATGTTTTTCCAATCATTGAGAGGATAACCAATTACCCATATTTTTAAGAGTATTGTTCCTATCAAGGAACAAAAAGGACCACTAATTCTTAAGAGCAGAAAACTAGATGTCAAAAAATAAATCGTTAACATATCAACCACAAAGCATTTTACAACATTGAGAAGACATCAACTTACACAAGCTAGAGGATTGAGGCAAAGCATGGACATTAACAGCCACCTTCTATGCTTTGACCACACAGCTGGACAAAGAGAATGCATTCCATTCTGAAAAGCAAACAAATGAGAACATAAGACGATGTTGAAATAACAATGTATAGAAATATCTCGACAAAAAGGCTGGGAAAACCAAACTATTATATCATACCAAAGAAACAAAAACTAAATGAATGTCTCAAAATTAAAAAAAGGAAAAGGAAAGGAGCAATGCGAACAATTACATCATCAATGGTTGGCACTAGAGACCGATATACTAAAAATACATCAAATAAATGAGAATACCCTCTCAATTTATTTGAAAATATGTATTGCCATGTCAGAATTATCAAACATATTGTATATAAAAGATGAGATATACATGAAAATTAGCTAACCAACATCAGAGACTCATACCCATAATACTTAATTTGCATTGGTCTTATGCAGGATTTCAGCCGGTGGCTCTGAAAATTTAAGATTTAAGAGACAGGAAAAATGATACTAAACAGCAGGATCCAGTTTCATTGCCTCAGATTGCACACAAACTATGTATAATTTATTGCTTTTTTTTGTGAAATATTTTAATGAGAGTAAAACAGTTTTCAGAACAAATTGAACATGCAAAATTTCTGCACATCACAGAACTTGTAGAAACTTGCAATTTTCTTTCCCTTATGCCTTAACCCCCACATATATCAAAATGATAAAAGTAAAAGTGAGGAGAAGCAAAAACTAGGTTCTTAAAAAGACTTTATCATTTATTTCAGTAAATTTTTTTAAAAAGGTTGTTTAGTAAAACCACCACCATCACTGAGTTATACAATGTTACAACTAGCTCTAACTAAGCCAATTAAAGATTCTTATACCTTCCTGTCATATCCATACCAAAGCAAGTGTTGCTTTGACAAATGAACAGGCAAAAGAAGTGTTGAATCACGAACAAATAGTACTGGTCCAAGCTGAACAAGGAAAAGAGATGAATTGTCATTCCCTGAAGTGGAACTACCATTTGATGCCTCTACTCTCCATAAATCTCCCCTTGCAACGAGAGAACTTTCCAGGTCCCGTGTTCGACTGTCATAAGTTGATGTAATATTTATGATCCCCTACATTTAGCACAAGGCTATCATTGAAAGAATGAAGAGATAAATTCAATAATAATAATTTTATTATTTCACGATCTGCAAGCACTTCCAATCAATACAACTATATTTTACTCCAACCAATACCAGACTTTTATTATAAAAAAAAAATTCAAATGTTTCTCCAGCAAGTATTTCTAAATCTGCCACCATTACACCACACAAGATCTTGATCAGATCACTATATCTAATTGATAACCTTTATTACAAAATAACCCAGAGCAGTAGCCCTCCTACGATTCGAAAATCAATTTAATTCAAAAATATCCCCCTTTTCATTAAGTCAAGGAGGTGTACCATTTAGTTTCACACTTAACAGCTATACTTTCTAATACGACTCTTGCTTGTATACCAAATGATTTATAGACAAGAATTATGAAAGACACACAAACAGCTGAAGAGCTATAAAAGTTAATGCTTGCACTATAAGGAAACCCAAGAAGCTAGAATAGAATGAAAAAGGCCATAGAAAATCCGTCAGAGAAATGGAGAAGCTCCGATGACACATCTGTTACATAGTATAACAGTTTCTTGTAGAGGCATTCTTCTCCACCCTACAAGCCCACCCCTTTTGCAATATAATATTCTTGTTCCAAAACAAACATGATCTTTTCTCCCTTTCTTGATAAGAAATTTACAAATCAAACACTATCTTACAACTAAAAGCAATTAAACTCCCAATATATAAACTCCCAATATATATACACACACATATATATAGATATATATGTACATATATATCTCTATGTATAAACTAACGGATAATTAATCATAATCACAAATGAAGAATACAACTACATCTCACAAGCACTCATATATATACAGACAAAGCTCACGCTAAAATAAGCAGTAAAGACATCACAAACACCAGCCAAACTCCATTGATAGAAATAACATATCCATCTAACATCGTGAAACTCTATTGAATAACTTATCAATAGAATAAAACTCTATAATCAATAGAATAACATATCAATTCCATATCCATAAACCAAATATAATCAACAGAATAAAACTCTATTGAATCTCAAATAATACCAACTAAACTGGGTTGAAGAAATCATTACCTGCGGTCTACCAAGATGTGCCGCGGACCGCAAATCAAAACCACCTAGTTCTTCATCCATATCATTACTACTATCAGCCACCACAGTTCCAAAAGCCCTCACACTTTCTCTTTCTCTGACTCCAAAACCCTCCTCAACACTCACACCCAGATCACTTCTCTTCACACTACTACCACTCCCGTTCAACTCTCCCCTAACCCCGCCCTCCTCATGCTTAAACGGAACCGGCAACTGCCTATAGAATTGATGAACCAACCCATTCAAACACGCCCCGAGATCCGCTCCGGCCTGCCCGATCCTGTTCCCAATATCAAAAATAGCTGAAACACCGTTAATCTCCGGCTTGCTAACGGAAATGGCGAAATCCCTTTTGGTGGAGGTCGAAATTGGAAACTCTAGATCGAATAGCTTTGACTTTGAAGGGTTTGGCCACGAAAACGACGGCGGATTGGTCATGTGCGATTGGATCAAACCAGTGAACCCCTGGGCTAACCGGTCGGCCAGGTCCTGACCGTGGCGCTGCACCTCCTCCCATGCCTCGAACGACCTCTCCACTGACATTGAATCAACAATTTCCAGAATCACAACTTTATCATTGAATTTTTCAAACTAGGGTTTGAAAATTTTTTTCAAAATCCGATTCCCTGAGCTTCAAAACGGTGTCGCTTTCAGAGCTATATGTGAAACTAGGGTTCTCAAAGAAAGCTTTCGAACTTTGAATCGAATAGAAAAGTTCGTTAAGAAATTGAAGAGATTTTTCCTGCGAGAGAGAGGGTAGAAAGGTGTAAGATGTTCAGGATGCGAATGCACAGTACTTCAACAGACGCCACGTTGCTGATGGCAATACCTGAGGATGAGGATGAAGATTTATTGCCAAAAAAAACATATAAATTTTAAAATAAAATAAAAAAATTATAGATATTATTCTTGAAGGAAAAAATCGAGTTACGGGTGGGTGAAGAAATATTTGGTCACCTGAAGGTCAACCTATTCTATTGTCTCTATCATGTATTATTAATTAGTATATGGTCCCAAAAATGTACATACTCATTAAGAAGGGGGAATTTCTCAATTAGATTTCAAATAACTATTTAACCCTATATTTTTATTAAACTAACATTTATTCCCCAAAAAATTAACACTATTTTTCTAAAACTAACACTTACCCCCCAAATATTTGGGGGGTAAGTGTTAGTTTTTTAAAGATATTTGGGGGGTAAGTATTAATTTAGTAAAAATATGGAGTTAAGTGTTTCATTCAAATTTAATTGGGGGGTTATTTAATTTCCCCTATTAAGAAGTGGCTCAAGAAACCAAACCAAACCAGCCAAACAAAACTTATTGGAAGAAAGGGATCAATTGGATGATTTCAATTGTTTTGTTGAAGAATGGTCCCATATGGCATTCTAGATTTTTATCGGGAAAATTAAATAACCCTCCAATTAAATTTTAAGAAATACTTAGTCCCATATTTTTATTAAATTAATGTTTACTCCCTAAAAATCCCTAAAAAACTAACACTTATCCTCCAAATATTTGAGAGTATGAATGCCCACAAGACGAAATTAGCTTGTGAACCATACTCATTACTTATCCTTGAACCTCTCTTTTTTTTTTAATTCTTATAATAATTATAAACTAAATATAATCATGCACAAACTCATCTTATATTCATAAGAAATATCATATTCAGCTCCCGTTTTTCATTAATATTAATATTTTAAAAAGTTTAATCAAATTATTATATTAGATTATATTAATATTTTTAAAAAATTATATTAAAGTTTAATCAAATTATTCAATAAGAATTGTTTAAAAAGTACTTACAAAATATATATTATTATATCAATAGATGATATAATAGAATTAAATTAACACATATAATTATTAAAATAAGTAATTATTCATTAAAAAAAACAATAGAGATTGTTGTTAGATACTCTCTAGTCGAACAAATTTCGTCGGCATAGACGGATTAGTTTGTGGCACGCATCCAATCTTTCTTTGTATGTGACAATTATATAATAATAATACATAGTTTTGTAATCGGTGTTGTAATAATTATATAATGGTAATACGTAGTTTTGTCACATTAATTAATATTGATAATGTGACGATCATGCAGTAATAAAACATCGATTTGTAAAATTGAGTTTTGATGAAGAGTTTGTAATTATAACACTACTCTAATAAATAAAATTAATTATTAAAAATATTTAAAAACTTTAATTTAATTTAAAAGAAAAGCATGCTTCCGTTAAACATGGTGATTAGGTTGTTAAAAATAAGAGTTAATTAGTCTCTTTAAGATAAAGCATGTATCTTTAATAAAAATTAACATTTTAAAAGGCCATGCCATATGGGTCATGCTGGGCCATATGGTGATTAGGTCCATTCGGGCCATTCCATATGGCTCATGTGGGCCACCAAAAAAATTTCATGCTAGGACACAACATGACACGAAATGCGTTTAATGTCGGGCTTAACACGACAAGAATAGTATTGTGGGCCTGAATTATTTAGGCCGTAAGTTGAATTGTTGACAATCCATTTTCCATAGACTTTTGGTCGGGGAAATGACAATAACCCCCCAATTAAATTTGAAGAAAACACTTAGCCTCACATTTTTACTAAATTAACATTTACCCCCCAAATACCCCTAAAAAACTAACACTTACCCTCCAATATTTGGGGGGTAAGTGTTAGTTTTGAGAAAACAGTGATAATTTTTTGGGGGATAAGTGTTAGTTTAGGAAAAGTGTGGGGCTAAGTGTTTTCTTGAAATCTAATTGGGGGGTCAGAGTAAATTCCCCCTTTTGGTCAAACCAAACGAAGAAAATCCATTTTACTTTACCCCCAGTTTTCTTGCAATTGAACACCACCTAAGTGATTTCTAAAGACTTTTACCAAGAAAATCAAAAGAGAATGGAATTTGAGAGGGCTTAAACACACTTGGCCTTAGAGAGAGAAAGGGGCGATTGAAGACTTTTAACGTAAAAATTTTATCTCTTAATCAATTCAGAGTAACTATTGTATTTTCATAAATAAGATTGCGTAAAATGAGGTGTTGACATGTTTTAAGAAACCTTAAGTGAGAGAAGGGAATCAAGTGATTCTTAGTTGAAATTCATAACTCCAACTGAAGTAATTCTTTATTTCTTTATTGAAGTTTATTGCTTTTATTTGTTGAAAGCAAATAAAAGACCAAAATTGGTGATGAAAATCTAAGGTTATGTAGAGACACTATTATGACACTAGAGAATTACAAAAATTGTAGCATTTATTTTAGATTGATTTTGATCCTAAATTTTTTGTAGGTTAAAATATGAAAGACTAAACATGTTTATATAGAGTTACTCATTTTCAATGGGTAAGCTTATACGACAAAGATGACATCTCTTATGACAAACATGTTTAGGCTTCTATGATAAAGTTGGGTCATTGTTCAAGTTCGTTGGAACCAACTTTAGTGGTGTTCGCTAGTTGCTTGAAAACTACTGTATCCTGAAAGATAGATGCGACAAAACTTCAAGCATTTTGACAAGGAGCGAATCTGTTTTAAGGACATCGTGTGTAGCATGGGTCTAGATTCTTTTTATCAATTTTTTTTTGTTATATATTTGTCATTTCTTAATTTAAATTTTTCTTCCGTAACCATTCCGAGTGCTATACGGTTTTGATTTTAAGGCTTATATACATCTTTTTTTTTTTTTACTTTACTTATGATTAAACTTATTAAATTTATTACTTCATTTATTTCATTAAGTATCTTAACTCCTTTTCATGCTATAGATATAAGCCTACCCTCGGGTTGTAGTATGGAAGCTGATCTATTTGAACCTGTTTTCACCCCACCATACCAAGAAATCAATTTCCAAGTTGAAGAGAAGAAATCGGCCAAAATGAATCTCCACTCCCAAAAGACTCAATTCGCACAAATAGCTCTCCTACTATAGCTCACTAACACAATCAACCAACACCTTACCATCTCATGCCTTCATTCACCCGAAAACACAATGAGAATCGCTCCTTGATAGATTTGGGTTTAAACAACAATAACACATTCAAGAGAAATAAAGAACAAAGGAAAAAGATAACTATTCAAGTTTAAAGGAAAGAATCCACCTACCTGAGCTTGATCAACACCAAACCAACCTAGTTTGGATAAAGACCAATGAATTTCACAAGAGAGAAAACTCTCACAAACTTTCTTCAATATTCAACATTAGCTAATGTTCCAATATGTTCAAGAACATACTAATACAACACAAGTGATGTGGCATCCACCTAGACAAAACAAGGCCACCTAAGCTTACAAATCATCAAAACACTATAAATGGGCTAAACAAAGCCCTAACAAATGGATCAAAGTCTATTAATGATGTTACAATCATGTGGGCTATTCAAAGTATCAAAATAGACCTTAAAGGTCTATTTGATTTGAGCTCTGGAATAGGAATAGGAATTGGAATGTCTATTCACTTCTCTTGTTTGGTTCAGTATGGAATCAAATCTGATTCTTGTAAAAATTGTTTGGATTATAAAAGTCCGAAATCGAAATTAATATCAAATTTTTAAATTACTCCCTTGTAAAAATATATAAAATAAATAATAACAATAACATATATCATTGTTATCATAAAATATGAATTTCCATTTTTCTTGCACTTCATTTATTTTTTACCTTTTATAAACAAATATTATAACATTTTTTTAATTTATTGACATTTTTTAAAAATATTATAACATTTTATTAATCTTTTTTAAATATTATAACTTTTATACATATTATAATTTTTTAATTTATTAACCTTTGTTTAAAAGCATTATAACTTTTTATTTTTAATTTATTACCTTTTTAAAAAATATTATAAATTTTTAATTTATTTATATATTTTTTAGAATATCATAATATTTTTAATTAATTTATATATTTTTTAGAATATCATAATATTTTTAATTAATTTATCTTTTTTTAAAAATTATAATATTTTTTTAAGTATAAAATAGTAAAAAATATATTTTTATTTTGATTCAATCACGTGGGTTATTCTTAGAGGTCGATTCTTTATTTTTTTGGATCATGGGGGCTTCATGGTTGGTTCACATGGGCTAGATTTTGGGGCTTGCTAGGGCCGAATTGGTTGACGATGAAAATGGATTACAAGCAAACGAAGAAAGAGTTCAAAAGCTTTCCCTCCTTTTTGTGCACTCTTACAATTTTTTTTTTTTTTTTTTTTAGAATTCATGAAAGCTCTAGTTCGTGCTTGATGAGAGTCTATCAGAACCTGCTCTTTGGAAATGTACCCTTAGCAACGATCTACCAGATTTCATATCTGGGAGGCTTGCTGTTATACCAACCCTGTTGCACTGAATTTCTTATCCTGAAAGGGTAAAATAAATCTTAAAGGCAACATTTGATCGTACTTCAAGACTGATAATTTTGTAAGTTGTACCTCTTCAATTTTATATATTCAAAGTCATATTTTCTAGTGACATTTGATGCTTTTGTAAGCTTAATGATTTACGAAATTATTAATTTTAATCCATTGCTTCTCACAATCTTAAGATCAATATGGATGAAATTTTATATAAGTACGAGATATTGTTAAGTTTGTCATTATCCTAAAAGCTTAAACTTGTAGGTATGGGTCTAACATTAATATTTACGTTTTAATATCCCCTCACGTGCACTTATAACGTGGATCAAATAAAGTCTTACATGGCTCAATATATCTTACAAATTTACAAGTGAGTTAAACAGTAACTTTATAATATTTTATAATTAAATAACACAGAGGGGATTCGAATCTATGACTCTTGGGTTAATATGACTCTAATATCATGTTAAGTTTGTTATTACCCTAAAAGCTTAAGCTTAAAAATGTAGGTCTAAAATTAATATTTAAGTCTTAACATTTTGATGGTTCTAACTACAAAAGATAGAGTTCGAAAAAAAATTTCATCTTTGAAACAATGAATTTGGCTTTTGTTTTAACTGAAACAAAACCTGATAATGAAATAGAAGAGCCAACTCGTTTTGCTCGTCTTTGCATGGGAAAAATTTTAAAAAGTTTGGCTGATCAATTTTATGATAATGTGAGGGAGATTTGGGAAGTAAAGAAGGAAAGGTGCGTGGTCGAAGATGCCGGCGTGAAACGCATTGCAGCAAAAAATCTTTTGGAATTCCAAATAGTCTAAGATAAAGGGATCTCATCCCAGATTTATCTTTTCCAAACCTTGTCAATGAAGTCATAAAGGAGGGATTTACTCATTATAGTCTCTATTATTACTATTCTTCTCTAAGTGGGTGTAAGCCTTTACAACATAGTCTACCTCATGCAAATGGCAAGCACATGACGCTTTGCAGCAACTCCAAACACCTATTGCAATATATAAGTGAAAGAAATAAGTTTAATACAATAGGCTGAGAAATAAAAAGGCAATAAGGGAAAAAAATGTTCATTAGAAGTTTATAATTTGCCAAAGAAATGTGTGACTTGTAATTAGTGACGGAGCTCGGAAGAAATTTTTGGGGGGGCCAAAAGAAAAACTCAGATTTTTTAGGGAGGGCCAAAGGTAAATTTTTTTTTTTTAATTTTTTATTTATAAAACAGTGAATTTTTCGGCCCCCTTGGCCATAGAGAAGCTCCGTCTCTGCTTGTAATGTGGAAGGATTGAGTTTATAGCATTGAATGTCAAACGGGATAAATATATAAACACTTCCAGAGTATATCCTAAGAATCAAACTCACCTTCATTGACCATAAAGTAAAATAAACACTCTTAATTTTTGTAACCGTTTGAAAATAATTGACAATTTGAAGGCATTATCAATATTTTATTTATTAAAATAATAAAATAATATAATCTTTCTTTATCTCTTCTCCCTGTCTTTCTCTCTCTCTCAACTCTTTAAATTTAGGTGGTGGAGTGTGTAATTAAATGATGGAGGCTTAAAGTAGTTTACTTGCTTCGGTGGTTTTTTTTTTTATGTGATGACACTAATTAGAGCTTGTAGATTTGCCAAAAATTATTTGAAATATGGTGGCTGTGAGCCACCAGTCACCGATGCCTCCAATGACGGAGTAGCTACTATGACAGTAGGCTTGGCTCTGATGTTTAAATAAACAAAAGTTTGATTCATTTTATGCTTCTTGTGGGTGTTTGGACTTGACAAAAAAAGTATTTGAGACTATGCTTGAGAGAAGTATGGTTTCATGGAATGTTATGATTGAATGTGTTTGTTCAGTTTGGTAAGTTTGGAATCTGTAATGAAACTATTTGGTCAAATGTAGAACTTGTTTGAACCTAATGGATATACATTGCAAGCATCATAAGTGCTTGCGTTAGTTTGGGTGCTTTGTCTCTTGGAATGTGAGTGCATACTTATGTTTTGAGAAAATGTTTTCGATGTTCTAATGAAAAATTCATTAATTTCGTTAGAGATATGCCCTTAGAGTAATGAAATAAATAATACTTACTTTTCTCACTCAATTATTGTCTTTTTTATCTCTAATATAACATTAATGATCAAGGATTCTGAGTTTGACTAATGATGAAATAGACATATATAGGAAATCTAAAACTTTATCATAACTCAAATTTAGTTTATAGCCTATGCAGAGTTGGACTCTCTGTTTGGATAATGTTATTATGTCTTTTGCCTCCGTGAAAATGAAAAATCTCAAATCCTTAAGCTGAAGACTTAAAGAGAAAGACATTTGTGTATTATTAATACATTGAACAAGGACCAAATGGATTTTATAGTTCAGTGTAATGATCATTACTATAAATGCAAACTTCACACCAAAACAACTTTGACATATCTATATTAATCCTGAGTGGGTCGTGTATCTTTGGATTACAGGCTGCAGTCTTTGATTAGAATAGAATATGTGACCTTTAATATAAACATCAATACCTTAACTAGTTGGGATTGTTTGTGCTGTGAGACCGAGAACATTATTCTATAGATATGAAATTTCTAACTTCGTATGGTTTAAGGTTGATGCCTTGAGGGTTTTACCAATGATAAATCTTGGTCGAATATTTAATGAAGTAAGTTCATTAATTAATTCATTCATTAGATTTAAAACTAGTCTCAATGGCAAAGATATAAATGGAGGAATAAAATGGTCATTTTAACATAGTTTCAATTATCGATGTCCTATGAGTAATTATGTTGCTCAATGTAAAAAACTTAATGACATATTTTAATCTTATTGATATTATTAAGTTTTCTGATAATAAGATTAGTTAATTTAAAAGTGTAACTCTCGGTTTATAGTGAAATGAATCAAAGTTAATAGACTAAGCTCATTACGTTTATAAGATAAAAGGGATAAATGAGATTGTCGGTCCATTGAAATTTATAATTAAATATGTCCATTAGGTCCCCCGATAGCTGTCTATTTTTTTTAACAATAATAGGATTAAGAGAGAGGAAAATGATTTAATGAGAACCTATTTGATAGTGTCATGGGATCAAATCAATCAATTAAATGTGTGTTTAGAAATAGATTGCCATGTTAGATTTAGGCTATGCTTTTGAGCTTGTGTATAAATTGGATTTATACAAAGCCTTGAGGGTTTTATCCATGTTTAATTTGATTAAAATATGGAATAGATTATAAATTTGACAAATTTTTAATTTGATTAAATGATATCGACAGTCCCACCTTTGTGTTTAATGCCTAAATTAATTGGGGATTAAGGTTTCCTTATATTTTCTTTGGTCCAAAATCACGTCTTAGAAGGTATGAGGGTTCCGTCAAAGATAAATGGTAGTTTATCAAAATTTAACTGAGGGTTACTGTAATTTCTCCGATCTTTAATATATGACTGAGGCCCAGTGGAGCCTCTACAACGTCAGACGCAGGCCAACTGCGGCCAGATTTTAATTAGGGGTAAATACATAGACACCCCCAAGGTTTGGTCTAAGTAACAAACTCACCCCTGTTATTCATAAAGTAACATAAAGACCCCAATTTTGATATTTTAAGTAATATTAAGACCCCTATTTTGATGTGTCAAGACCCCATATTTTCCAATTCTGGGGGTGTTTATATTACTTTATTAATAACAGGGGTGAGATTTTACTTAGACCAAACATCGGGGGTGTCTATTATTTACCCCATTTTAATTATTAGAGGATTTTGTTATAAAATTGGCCACTTATACCCTTTGCCCTTTAGTTTTTCTTTTAATTTTAACTTTTGATTTGTATCGACTATTTCATCCCCAAAAGATATATGATATATCTATATATTTAAATTTTTTTAAACTAGCCATTTTAATTTTTAAATTTTAATTATTAACTTTTTCTAGATAAACGAGAAAGAAAATTTGTTAAATTTCATTTAAATAAGTAATCATTCTAAAAGTTAAAAATGTATAATTTATATCAAATTATAATAAAATAGATAATTTAAAAGTTATGTAAAAATAAGCTAAATAGATCATTTAAAAGTTATATAAAAATAAGCTATATATATATATATATATATATATATTAAATTATTGTAGAAATAAGTAATATTCAAAGTTAAAAATATAGAACATATGTTAAATAAGAGTGAAATAGATAATTTTAAAATATATAATTAATATTATTGATAGTAAAATAAATAATTTTAAATGTTTAAAATATATAATAATATCAAATATGATTTATGGGTAAAATAGTCATTTTCTTTCTTTTTATTTTAAAATTTATCATTATATCTAGTATTATTGTAGGTATTTTAGTCATAAGTCAACCATACTTTTAACGCTTAACTGACAATCAAGCTAACAGTTGAAGTCCCAATAACTATTTCTAAAACAGTTGGGATCCGATGGGTTTTATCAAGGGGAAATTACACTGACCTCTACTTAAATTTTGATAAAACACTTAATTTCAGATTTTTGTTAAACTAACACTTATCTCCAAAAAACTAAAACTAACCCCCAGATTTTTTGGGGTTAAATATTATTTTTGTGAAAACAGTAATAATATTTAGGGGTAAGTATTAGTTTAACAAAAATTTGAAGTTAAATGTTTTTTCAAAATTTAATTAGGGTGTCAGAGTAAATATCCTGTTTTATCAAATTACAGGGCGGGTGCAGAGCATTGCCCTATTTTAAGATTTTAAAGTTTGGATATATGAGTTTATATTGTACTTTATTAAAATGAATAATACATAATTATTAAGAAAGGATCGAAGTTTTTCAATTTTCAAATTTTTTTTATTTTTTTTTATTAAAATTAAACTTTTTAAATTTTGGAGTTTTTGGTAGGGTTGGGCACTGTTTGGGTTTGGCCCAACCGGACTCAAACCCAAAATCCAATAGGTCAGAGAAAATGGATCTGATGTTGGGTTCGGGTAAAAATGAACCTGACCAATCTAGTTTGATTAGGTTTTGGGTTGGTTAAACTAGTTGATTTATCGGTTCGGATTCAGTTTGAATCATTTTTGGTCCGGGTTTAGTTAAATTGATATTATACATTAAATAAAAACGTTTAATGATTTATAATCCAATGGTAAGGTTACCGAAATGGTTTGGTAGGTTGAAGGATTTGAATCCCACCAAGTTCTGCATACTCAAAGGTTTTTTCAAAAAAAAAAAAAAATCGAGTCTGGCCAATGTTGGGTTTTTGTAACCCGAACTCTAAGTTTTGAAATCTGTCAATTTCATGTGACTATTTTTTTAAGAAAACAATTCTCATTTTTTGAGACTTTGTTTTTTGTTCTTTGTTTTTGGGAGAATGCAAAAAATATTCAACCTTTGGGACAATGTTGAGAAATGAAAATACTAATCCTAATTTTTTTTTTATCACCTGATAAATAAAATTATAACTTTTTTATTAGTTACTAAGTAAATTGAGTATTGCTAAATAATAAGTCAAGTGCTTAAATAAACTGTCAAATTGTGGATCAATAGTAAATATTTTTAAATTATAGATCAAAATATTATTTGGCTATGTGTTAATTCTTCTGCAAGATGCTCTAAAGGAGGAGGAAGAGGGGGAAGCAAAGAGCAAGAAGAAGCGCAAATGTTTTGATAAAAGCAGCCATAGAGACTAAAAAGTGATTAATTTAATAGTAGATTTAAAGGAAGAAAAAAAAAAAGAACGAGGTCGCGACTTATACGGTGTCGTGTCTTGGATGATGAATTACCTGTCTCAGAGAACACGTAATCTTGGCTAGTTGGCTTGCTTTGTTTTCTTCCCAAAACGGCATGCCGATTTCTTCATCTTCTGAATTTTGATTCAGATATTTCTACTCTTTCTAGTCTCCGTGAGGTTGGGTATTGTTTTGTTTTGATTGCTGTGTTAGAAATTGAATTAAAATTCTAAAAAAAGAAAAAGAAGAAGAAAGAAAATACCCAGAAGTTGCGTCAATGGAGAAATTCGTACAGTATCCTGAAATCAAAGTTGAAGATTACAAGCTCAAACCTTTCTCTGAACCGGTAATTCTTGTGACCATCTTTTCCTTTTTTGTCATTTTTTATAATAGATTTCTTGTTTTGCTGATTGGTTGCTGAGAAGGAAAAGCAAAGTTGGGTTTTGTACAAGTTTACTGCTTTGTTTGGTTTGTAGCCATAAGAGAAGAAAGGAAAAAAGAGTAGTTGTATTAAATTAGGTTCAATTGGGTGTGTATTGCTTTGAACCCTTTTACCAAATTCTCTCGTTCTCATCGGCGGCCAAATAAAGGTTTGAAATTGATTGTGTTTGGTGAGTTAATCGGAATGGTTCAAGATATGTAGTGATGATGATTCCTTGTTGTTGTGTAATGTTGTTCATTTTTCTGTACTCAAACGAGTTGATACTGCTGATTAAAGATTGTTATGGGTTTTTTTGGGTGCTGGTTGTAGGCTTCTACAGAAGATGAGAAAGGCGGAGAAAACAATCTGGTACAATTTCAAACAAATGATTTACTGCAAGAAGAAAGGTTGAAGGAAAGAAAAAATGAAAGTGAAGCACCTCAAGGCACCAAGGAGGATGTTAATGATCAAAATGTTTCTGGAGTTTGCCATCAGAAACAGGGTAAATTTTTTTATTATGATACGCCACTCTCTGAAGAAACTGGGGCATGGATACCTGTCTCTGTTCCTCCCTTGCCAAAGGATGAACAAGAAGAATGGAACAGAGGTCTTCGATTGGATGGTGGATGCTTTCCTGATGGAGACCTGGGTTGGGATCAGTTGATTGGAGAAAATAAGGAGCTGACCATGTGGGATGTGGTTGCTGAGATGTTAGTTGCAGCTAGAGGGAAAGTAAGTGCTATTGCATCAGGTGATGTCTATAGGAGTAGAGTCTCCTGGATATCTAGTCATCTTCTTGAGCAGGCTTGGAAAGAGATGGCTCAAACTCTTACTGAGGCTAATTTTGGTAATATTATGGAACTTCTAGAAGCAGAGCCGCCAGTATGGTTGCCTGACAGTGCTGCTGCTGCTTGCATGCTGTGTAATGTGCGGTTTCATCCTATAATGTGCTCTAGGCACCACTGCCGTCTTTGTGGGGGGATATTTTGCAATGACTGCTCTAAGGGAAGGAGTTTACTGCCAACAAAGTTCCGCACTGGGAACCCACAACGAGTATGTGATGTATGCTGTGTACGGCTTGAGTCTGTCCAGTCACATTTGATGGACAAAGTAAGTCGTGCTTCTCAGTTGCCTACCCATGATCTGACTGACCTCAGTACTTTGAGATCGTGGCTTAATTTTCCATGGGGCCAATCTATGGAATATGAGATTTATAAGGCTGCAAACACCATTCGTGGTTATAATAAGGTACTGATTCAGTTCTTTGGTTACTTTCTGAGTTCAATAAGGTTTTTCAGTTAACTCACTTGAATTATTAGAGAATTAAAGACATTAAAAGATCTGTGCATCCACTATCAGATTTTGTTTTTTGCATTTTGATTCTGAGTTAAAATCATGAAGCCTTTTTGTTTGAATGGATTTATAGCTCCTTTGTGTGTAAGTATATTGGATAAAGCTGCTTCATTGAGGTTGCATGTTCTAAATAGGTTTTGTACCTCAATTTCAAAGGAGTTGTAATAGTTATGATCTTCTGTATTAAAGGGCACTATAAAATTTTTGGTAGTTTAGAATCTTTAATTTTTCATTCCTTAATGGTTTAGCATTGGTCAGGTTGGTTCTCTGAGACCTGAGAAGGCCATACCAGATGCAATTCTTAAACATGCAAAAGGCCTTGCGGTCATCACTATTGCAAAGGTTGGTATGATGATGACCTACAACATTGGAACAGGGCTAGTTGTTGCTCGTAGAGAAGATGGATCTTGGTCTCCGCCATCTGCCATTTCTTCTTTTGGAATTGGCTGGGGAGCTCAGGTAAAGTTTATTTATTCATTAATCTTTTTAACGATTGTCTATGGAACTCTTCTACTTAGCTCGTGGGATATATTAATGGCATATTTATTTGTTTAATATAATTCCCTTGGTGGTACATTTTTCCTAGTGAATTTTGAGGTGAAAAGTGATTTTTTTTTAGGTCCTTGCAGTATGTGATTTAACACATGCTTTTTGTTCAATTGGTTATTTGACATTGTTTGTAGAACTTACAGTTTTGATTTGCTCCAAAATATGCTTCTCCATATGTTATTTGTTCGTGTCTGCAGAAGTGCAGGGCATGTGCTCTTGTTTCTACATGTTTGAAACTGGAAAAGGCTATCCTTTCTTTTCATATTAATCTGTCTGATGTTGTCTTCTGAGGAAGTTTATGAATGATATTGTTTTTTGATGCATATCATCCATGCATATACCCATTAATGATTGAGACTAAGCAAACTTGTTTGAATTTCTATCACTGAATGTGATCAATATTTGCATAACCAACACTTCCTTAATGATTCTTCAACATCAACCCATCAACACACTATGCCAATAAACTACTAATAACCATTTAATCAACCAAAAAACAATAACTTCACAAGAACATCAAGATTCCTTCAATGAAGCTTTAAACACAAGATTAAATAAACTTATTAGATAGATAAATGCCAAATAACTTCAAGCATAAAGGAAACTAATACACCAACTTGAAGCTAATCCACCACCACTTCCTTGGCTTGGAATTGGATAAAGGAAAACATACACAAGAGAGAACCTCTCTTCAAACAACACAAAGTGTTTATATTTCATCAAAATTGTGTTTTACAAGAGAAGGAAGCCTTTATATAGTGAGGCCTCCCAAAAAGGGTTAAAAGACAAAAACACCTATCCTTACAACAATTACAAAGTCTTAAAATTTGGAAATAGCTGTCAGCGCCTAGGCGTAAAACTTGTTTACGTCGAGGTGCCAGAATTCTTGAGAGATAGTGTCGGGGTGCATTGTGTTGCTTGTCGGGGAGCAGATGTTCCAAAGAGTTTATGTCGGGGTGCCATTTAATCCGTGCTAGGGCGCCAATGTGAAACTTGTGACTTTATACTTTGTGTTTACAAACAAAATACAACAAAATACAAATAAGCTTAACATTTAGAAGACTATGCAATCCAACTAATTAGAATCTAATTGGATTACATTGCATCCAAATGTTGGGCTAAAAAATATACAGCCGAATTGAACTTGAAGGAGTTGCTTGTTGTCTTGTAGGCTTGCATTGACGGGTGATATGACTTGAAATGTATCACCCTTCCCGGATTGGGGAGGATTTGCCCTCAAATCCGCAATGTTTTCATCTTCCATATATGGGGAAAAATCTCCACTATTTAAAGTTGCCGAAACTCCCCAATGGAAAATAGAACTACCACTTGCTTCGTAATATGAACATTTTTTCCATGACTAAGCCATTGTAGCTTGTATGGCTTGGCATGCTTAATTGTTGGTAACCCAAGTTTCTCCACAAGTGTGGTAGAAGCCACATTAGTGTAACTCCCACTACCTATGATAACCGAACATACTGTCATTGATAGTGCACCATGTTTGGAATAAATTCTCCATTTGCTCATTCTCAACCGCCACTTGTGTATGCAACACTCTTTGAAGCACTAACATATTACCTTCATCCGCTTCTTCAAGAACTTCTTCCTCACTCTCTACATTCCCCTTGTAGTGATTCTTCATCTCTTCAATCTCTTTGATTGTTATCACTTTCTTGTTTGGGCAATTAGCTTGAAAGTGTCCATAGCCTTGACACTTAAAGCACTTCTTGTTCTTAAGATCAACATTCGGTCTAGGAAAGTTTTTCCTCTCCTTTGAACTCTCAACTAGTCTTTCCTTCCCTTTGTCTTTGGTGGAATCGGGTTTGTGGTATGGAAGGGTGTTCTTGAAATTCATGTTGGGTTTGAAGGTATTCTTTGGTGCGGCAAGTCTCAAAGATCTTCTTTGCTTATCCACTTTAATTGCCAACTTGCAAACATCCTCAAAAGTGCAATAAGGTTGCAATTCAACCATACATGCAACATTAGTATCCAACCCTCCACGGAATCTAGCTATTGTTTGCTCTTGAGGCTTCAAAACAACACTCCTCATCATCAACCTCTCAAACTCCCTCAAATAAGATTTCACACTTTTATCCCCTTGCTTCGAGATATGGAGCTTCATGTATAGGTCTTGAACATGGTTTTCGGACAAGAACCTTCTTTTCATCAATTTCTCGCAAGACTTTACCTTTTTCTTTCCCTCTCTATTTCTTTTCTTTCTCAAATTCTCCTACCATAAGAAAGCATAATCTTTAAACTTTAATATAGCTACCTTAAATCTTTGTTGGTTTGAATATCCTTTAAATTCAAAAACTCTCTCAATGGTATTCAATTAATCAATAAAGTCATCCAGATTCAAACTCCCCTCAAATTCGGGTATATCAACCTTTAAACCTCTATTATCATCCCGGACATGTCTAGGCCTCCTCTCATTGACAACTTCATCACTACAGTCACTAGCAATGCTTACTTCTTCATCTTCAAAATGTTGGTTTTATATGGGATGTGGCCGGGGTAGTATTTGGGGTGTTCGGATGGTTGGTTGCTCAACTCCCTTCATGACAAGATTAGTAAGTTTGTTCACCCTAGTGGTTAAGGCTTCCACTTGCTCTTGCAAATGCCTTACGTCTTATTGATTTCATTTGACCACTACTTCTAAGGGATGTTGTAGAGTGGATGAGAACTATTATTATGAGACATGGTGGAATTGTAGGTTGAAAATGAAATTGAATTCGACAAAAATGACTAGGGCAATAGAATAGTTTTTTGTGAATAGTATTTATGGAATAATATTTAAGAATAATGGATATGGAATAGTATTTGTGAATAGTATATATGGAATAGTATTTGAGAATAGTGGTAATAGAATAGTACCAATGGAATAGTATATGGTTGTAATGTAAGGTGGTTAATTAAATGGGACTAGTGTTTAGTTGATATGTAATGGAGTTGGTTTGGGAGTTGGTGAATGGGTGTGAGGTGACAAGGTTAGTTGTATCTTGGTTGGTGAAGATGATAAGGTGGTTGGTGGGAAGGAGGTGAGTTGTCAAGTGTTTAAGGGTGCAAGGTGTAAGGGGTTAGCGGATGATTATCTAACACTCAATCTCATTACAAAAATAACAACTATTTATCATCTTCTTCATGGAAAAATCGGCAACAAAACAAAGCGTCACAAAATCTCATTCATGGCAACTTCAAACTCATGCATTCAAATCACAAAATGTCACTACATACAAGCCAACCTAGGCTCTGATACCAAATTGATGCATATCATCCATGCATTTACTCATTAATGAGTGAGACTACGCAAAGTTGTTAGAATTTCTATCACTTAATGTGATCAATAGTTGGACAACTAACACTTCCTTAAACGATTTTTCAACATCAACACACAATGCCCATAGACTACTAATAACCATTCAATCAACCACAACATAATAACTTCACAAGAACAACAAGATTCCTTCAATGAAGCTTTATACACAAGAATAAATAAACTTACTAGATACATAGATGCCGAATGACTTTAAGCATAAAAAACTAATCCACCACCACTTCCTCGGCTTGGAATTGGATAAAGAAAAACATACACAAGAGAGAACCTCTTTTAAAACAACACAAAACGTTTATACTTCACAAAAATTGCGTTTTACAAGAAAAGGAAGCTTTTATATAGTGAGGCCTTCCAAAAGGGGTTTAAAGACAAAAATATCTACAACAATTACAAAGTCTTAAAATTTGTAAATGGTTGTTAGTGCTAGGGCGCGGAACTCGTTTACATCGGGGAGGCAAAATTCACGAGAGATGCGCCGAGGTACACTGTGCTACTCATCGGGAAGCAGATGTTCCAAAGAGTTTGTGCCGGAGAGCCATTTAATCCATGCTAGGGGGCCGAATGTGAAACTTGTGACTTTACACTTAGTGTTTATAAGTAAAATACAACAAAATACAAATAAGCTTAACATTTAGGAGACTATACAATCTAACTAATTGGATTACATTGCATTCCAATGTTGGGTTAGAAAATACACAACCGAATTGAACTTGAAGGAGTTGCTTGTTGTCTTGTAGGTGATGCGTCTCCATCCCAGCTTGCATCACGTACGAGCCTAGAAGACCCAAAGCGAGTTTCACATTCCACAAGTTCAATTCGGTAATGAATCTTCAAGTTAACATTGGGATACAATGTGATACAATGTAATCCAATTAAATTCTAATTAGTTGGATAGCATAGCCTCCTAAATGAGAAGCTTATTTTTATTTTGTATTTTTGTTGCATTTCATTTGTAAACAATAAGTGTAAAATCACAAGTTTCACATTCAGCGTCCCAGCATGAATCGCATGGCATCCAGGCGCAAACTTTCTGGAATATCTGTCCCCGACGAGTAATGCAGTGCACCCTGGAGCCAACTCTTGGGATTTTCGATGCTGCAGCGCAGGCAAACTTCACACTATGGACAGCTAATTCGGATTTACCCTCATATGTGTGACTTGTAATTGTTGTAAGGGTGAGTATTTTTGTCTTTCCTTCTCTTTTGTTAGGCCTTACTATATAAAGCCTTCCAACATTTGTAATTCATAACTTTGATGAAAAATTACAAACACTTTGTATTGTTTGAATAAGCCAAGGAATTGGTGGTGGATTAACTTCAAGTTGGTGGATTTGTTCCTTTATGCTTGAATTCCATTTGGCATCTATCTTATATAGTAAGTTTTATTTATTCTTGTGTGTGTAAAGCTTCATTAAGAAAGGATCTTGTTGTTGTTGAAGATATTGTGTTGTTGATGAATGAATATTAGTAGTATTCTATTGATTTTGTGTGTTTAAAGTGTGGATGTTGAGGATTATTTAAAGAAGTATTGGATTGTTGAATGTTGTCTTCATTTGGTGTTAGAATTCAATTTAAAAACAAGCTTAATCTCACTCATTATTTGGTAGATGAATCGGTTTGGTATTTGAGCCTAGGTTGGCTTAAATAGAGTGAGATTTTTGTGATTGAATGCACGATTTGTAGATTGTTATGAGTGAAAATTTGTGAGGTTATGTGTGTTTCAATGGTGATTTCCGAAAGTTCTCAAGGTTGAAGAAGGTGAATAGTTTGATTTGTTTGAGTGTGTAATCTTCCATAAACCAACCTAAGCCATATACACTTGACACCTCACCTTCCAATTCACCCACCCCTTATCCCTTTCACCAACCAAGAGACACCTCACCTTGCCACCTCATTTTTGACTCACCAAATCTACCAAACCAATTCCATCCTAATTAGACACCATTCCATCTAGTTATCAACAAACATTATTTCATTGGTACTACTCTTTTACCACTGTTCCTAAACACAATAAAACCATAAAAACTATTCCATAAACATTGTTCTAGGTCTACTATTTATAAATATTATTTCGAATCTACTATTCATAAGCACTATTTATGATCACAAATTCACCTCCATTATAAAACCATACATTAACTAACATCTCTCACTGAAGTAGTTCATCATCTCCACCTCACCCCCTAGAAATTGTTGTCAACCAATGCCAACAAGAAATTAGGCAAGTACAAGAAAATCTAGCTGCCTTAACCACTAGGTTGGATGACCTTACCAATCTAGTCATGGAGAGACTTGATCAACGTACCATCCATACACCCCAAACACTATCCCGACCTCCAACCGTCCAAAACCATCCATTTGATAATGAAGGAGTTAGCATTGGTAGTGGCTCAAGTGATGAAGTTGTTAATACTAGAAGGCTGAGACATGATAGAGGGTTGAGTAGGCATGATAGAGATGATGATAGAGGGTTAAAAGTTGACATACTCAAATTTAAGGGAGCCTTAATTCAGATAATTTCCTTGATTGGTTGAATGAAATTGAGAGAGTATTTGAATTCAAGGGGTATTTGGATAAGTAAAAATATAAGGTTACCATATTGAAGTTTAAAGACTACACTTCTTTATGGTGGGAGAACATGAGAAAGAAAATAGATAGAGATGGGAAGGAGAAGGTTAAGTCTTGAGAGAAGCTCAAAAAGATTATAAAGAGAAGATTCTTGCCGGAGAACCATAAGCAAGATTTGTACATGAAGCTTCATATTTTGAAGCAAGGAGTCGAGTGTGGAAACTTAAATTTGGGAATTTGAGAGGATTATAATGAGAAGTGATGTCAAGGGCAAACCATTGCTAGATTCCTTGGGGGATTGGATACCAACATTGCATATATGGTTGAGTTGCAACCGTATTGTTCATTTGAAGATGTATGCAAGTTGGCCATCAAGGTTGAGGAGCAAAGGAGGTCATTAAGACCTGCCCGCTTTAGAAATTCCTTCAATACCAATATACCTTTCGAGAACACTCTTCCATGTACCATACTCGAATGCATCACCAAAGACAAAGGAAAAGAACCTTCAAGAGAGAGGCCAAGTTTCACTAGGCTAAATGTTGATACTAAGAACAAGAAGTATTTTATATATCAAGGCTTTGGACACTTCCAAGCTGATTACCTAAACAAGAGAGTGATGACAATTAAGAAGATTGAGGAAATAGAAGAGTCACTCCAAGGAGAAGAACAAGAAGAAGAGAATGTTTAGAGTGGAGAAGAAGTCCTTCAAAAAGCGGGTGAGGGTACTGTGCTAGCATTGCAAAGAGAGTTATAAGCTCAAGTAGCTGTTGACGATGAGCAAAGAACTTGTTCCAAACGAGATGCACTATTAAGGAGAAGGTATGCTCGTTCATAATAGATAATAGGAGTTGCACTAATGTGACTTTTACAACACTTTGTAAAAAAAACTTGGACTATCTACAATTGAGCATGCCAAGTCATACAAGCTACAATGGCTTAGCCAAAGGAGCAATGTTCATGTTATAAAACAAGTGGTAGTTTTATTCTCCACTAGGAAGAAGTATGCTGATGAACTTGTGTGTGATGTTATTCCAATAGATACTTGTGATTTGTTATTGGGGAGGTCATGGCAATTTGATAGGAAGATAGTGCATAATGGTAGGAAGAATACATATTTATTTAGGTGGGATAAGAAAACCGTCATCTTAGTACCCCTAAAACCATTCCAACTACACAAAACCATCTCACAAGAGAGTGCCCCTAAGAAAAGTATGTTTTTGAGTGGAAATCAATTGGAGAGAGCAATTACAAAACATAAAACCATCCTTGCCTTGTTAGTGACCGAAATGGGGAGTGTTGAGAATGAGATGGCCGAACATGCATCCAAGGGTTCAACCACTACTTTCCAAGTTCTAAGATGTGTTCCCACAAAAACTGCCATCCGGTTTGCCACTCTTGAGAACTATTGAGCATCAAATTGACTTAGTGCCCGGAGCTCCATTGCCTAACAAGCTGGCATATAAATGTTAACCGCAAGAATCCAAAAAACTACAAAGACAAGTTGAAGAGCTAGTTACAAGAGGTTATGTGAGAGAGAGTATGAGTCCATGTTCGGTGCCGACATTACTAGTTCCAAAGAGAGATGGTATGTTTCGCATGTGTGTGGATAGTAGAGCAATAAATTTACCATCAAGTATAGGTATCCTATTTCTAGGTTTGATGAATTACATGGTTCCAACATCATTTTTAAGATTGATTTGAGGAGTGGTTGTCATCAAATTTGGATGAAGGAGAATTATTTATGGGATGAGGGCATGAGGGATTTTATGGTCGAGTGTAAAAAGAAGAGTGTTGAAGACTATTCACTTCAAGATGGGTTTCTCTTTAAGGGGAACAAGTTTTGTGTACCTAAGGAAAGGTTTAGAGAGATATTAGTGAGGGAGTCTTATGGAGGGGGCCTTGCCGGTCACTTGTCAACAAGACACTAAAGATATTGAAGGAACACTTTTATTGGCTAAAAATGCAAGGTGATGTGCAAGCTATTCTGGGGAGGTGTGGAACCTGTCAAAAGGCCAAGAGTCATTTCAAGCTGGGCCAATATGCTCTACTTCTTATTCTTAATCAACCTTGGGAGGATGTAAGCATGGATTGTGCTTGCTTAGAATTCAAAGAGATTGTATGATATTCTCAGGAGCATACTTAAAAGATGACAATTTTGTGGATTTGAGGGCAAATCCTCCCAACTCAGGGAAATTGATACATAACCGTCCCACCTTGCCACATTTGCGAGCCTAGAAGACCCAAAGCGAGTTCCACGAGTCCAATTTGGCAAGAAATCTTCAAGTTCAACATTGGAATGCATATAATCTAATTAGACTCTTAATTAGTTGGATTATATAGCCTCTTAAATGAGAAGCTTAGTTGTATTTTGTATTTTGTATTTTTGTTGTATTTCATTTGTAAACAATAAGTGTAAATCGCAAGTTTCACATTCGGCGTCCCAGTGCGGATCACATGGCGCCCCAGTGTAAACTCTCTGAAATATCTGCACCCTGATGAGTAGTCCAGTGCGCCTTGGCGTCAACTCTCAGGAATTCTATTGGCCCTGCGCAAACAAGCTTCGCACCCCGGCGTGGACAGCCAATTTCGGATTTACCCTCACATATGTGACTTGTAATTGTTGTAAGGGTGGATATTTTTGTCTTTCCAACCTTTTTGTAAGGCCTCACTAAATAAAAGCTTTCAACACTTGTATTTCATAACTTTGATGAAAAATTACCAACACTTTGTGTTGTTTGAAGAGAGGTTCTCTCTTGTATCTTTGCTTTAACCTTTTCAAGTCAAAGAATTGGTGGTGGATTAACTTCAAGTTGGTGGATTTGTTCCTTTATGCTTGAGGTCTATTTGCCATCTATCTTATCTAGTAAGTTTTATTTATTCTTGTGTGTAAAGCTTCATTGAGAAAGGATCTTTGTTGTTGTTGAAGATATTGTATTGTTGATGAATGAATGTTAGTAGTATTCTATTGATTTTGTTTGTTTAAAGTGTTGATGTTGAGGAATATGTAAAGTATTGGATTATTGAATGTTGTCTTCATTTTTGGTGTTAGAATTCAATTAAAAAAACAAGCTTAATCTCACTCATTATTTGGTCTATGCATGGTGAATATGCATCAGTAGGCTCGCATAGACAGGTGATATGGCTTGACATGTATCATTTTCTATTCATTCTATGCTTGCATTACATCATTGCAAGACACTTTGATTTTCAATTTGAGAAGTGTTACTTGAATTTTGACTGTATACATAATCTTTAACCTTATGCAGTTTTAAGACGTACTCAATTTTAACATTCCAAAAGTGAACTAGCATGCATAAGCTAGAAAGACTTAACCAACTTGTGTTAAATGATTTACACTTAGAAACTCATAATTCTTTTGAAAAACAAACAGGCTGGAGGTGAATTTACAGATTTCATAATTGTGTTGAGAACTAAAAGCGCCATCAAAACATTTAGTGGAAATGTACATTTCTCAGTGGGAGCAGGTTTGAGTGCTGCTGCTGGAATTGTTGGACGAACTGCTGAAGCCGATGTTCGTGCTGGTATAGGAGGTTACGCTGCTTGTTATACATATAGTTGCAGTAAAGGTAAGACTTTTTCTCCCTTATAAACCTTAGAATACTTCACTCTGTAACAGTGTACTGATATTTTGATCGCCTTTGCAGGTGCATTTGTTGGTTGCTCGCTTGAAGGAAGTATTATGATGACCAGAACTCAAGAAAATTCTAGATTCTATGGTCATCCCTCTATTAGTGGATCAGATATTCTCCTTGGTTCATTGCCTAGGCCTCCTGCTGCTGCCATTCTGTATCAAGCTCTGGCAGATCTATTTGAAAAGCTTGAGCACTGATCCTCACATTTTGGGTTCAGAAAATGTTAGGTTGTTTTCATGCAAGAATATTGCTGAGAAGATGGCTTGGACCCATGTGTAAATTCTATCCTTGTCTTTTCTCTCTGGTTCGTATCTGCATTCTTGTTCTACATTGAAGCAATCAAGCAATTGGTTTCCCACTGGTTGTACAGGCTAGAGAAATGTACCAAAAAAAGAAAAATTTCATACAGTACAATTTGGTGAAAAGGGGTGAAACTGCTAGCATTTATATATTTTATTTGGTCATGCAACTCAAAATTAATTGCTTGAAGTACATGATTTATATGATGTTTGTACAGTTCATAAACTTCCCACAATTTTTTTAATAAATTTTATTTTAAAAAAAAAAGGACTACCAAAAGGTAACTACCTTTTGAAATGGAATTTGGATGAGTTTTTTGAGTTTTGAGAGATCGTATGATACGTATTTGTTAAAACTTGTATATGCATTATCTCTTTGCAAGTAATTGCATCTAATAACAATTCTGTTTTTGTTTGGATAAGAGCAGGCTTGGTCATTAAAGACTCTAGGGAAAAATTTAGATGTTTTAAGGAAATTGAATATTTTAGTTCCAAATTTACGTTAAATTTTCTAAATATAGAGTACTTGCTACATTGTTCAACAAGCGTCAGCATGGCTCGATAATTCTATACTTTATTAGATGATTTTTTAGGACAACTGTTAAAGAAACTTATTTGGAAACATATATCTTCATCATTATTTGGATACAATTAGGGGTTAGTGCCATTCATCGAAGAATAATACCCTGTAATCAACAAGATGAGTTAAACAGCTAAATTAGATGACGTGCATTCCAATTTTCACCTCTACTGCAAAGTAGCAATTGGTGGATAACATATTTTGCTATAATATTTCTCTGGAGCTTGGGACCATGACTAATTAACAGACCAAAAAAATAAATAAAAATAAAAAACCTGCAATGGCTTCAAGAACTCTGGTCTACCAAAATGTTAATGTTTGCTAATAAGGATCAATCTGAAGCAAACATTCGAGTGACAACAGAAACATTTCAATCAAAATTGTCAAAAACAAAAACAGTAACACATACACAGTGACACTTGGTTATACCAAAACCAATATCAACAATAACTTCCAAATTGCTACAGAAGGTTGATTGGTGGTTGAACCACTATAATTGAAAATACATTAACGCATTATGGTTAGGTTCAAAAAGTTTGGCTGAAACTACAAAACGGGGACACGGCAAATGGACCCATAAATCTGGTTGATTAGTTTGCATCACATGTCATGATCATGGCAAACCCTTGACTAGACAGATAAAAGGCACTCTCTGGGCTTTGATCAAAATATAGTAAAATGAGGCATTCAAAGAGACATAAAACTGTAGCCAATTCCAATTTCAAGAATTTCAGCAGCAAGGTAGTAGTGGTATGGCCCACGACCACTGTCCTTGTCTACAAAGTGCTTCTTTCAATTCTATTAGCAGTAGCAGACAAGAAGTATCAATCACTCATTAAACCAAGTAATGGAAGCCGAAAGGGGAACTGAAATGGATTAAAAACAAAAACAATAACACATGATAATGTCAATGAATGTACAAAAAAGAAATGGTAAAAGTCCACTATCCAAATATTTCACAAAAGGTTTTGCCATTGAATTTCGATCCGAATAAGTAGAGTATCATCAAGCATTACTTTCCCATGGCAAACCAAAATTTAAAGACAGCTAATCCATACAAGTATAACAGTTCCTTCAATAAATTTTAGCTTTGTAGTAAAATGGACCAAATAAAAGCCTGTGAAACCACCCCAGAAGGCCAAGCCTTGAATACCTAACTATTTATAATTAAAAAAAAAAAAAAAAAAAGAACGAAAAATAATCTTGAACAGGAAAATGAAAAGAATATAGAACACAACAGCAAATTGCTCAAGCTCACCATGATCCCTTAGTTACACATTCTCTAGAAGTACTAGTACGGATTTAAAGACCTCTGGCATAATTCTTTTATCTGCAGCACAACAGGGCTCGAGTAAAGAAACGGTTAACATTGATATATCTCATCAAATACTGATTCCAGCTCACCTGGTCCTTGAGCTCCCAAGAGTAAGCTCTAGTTCATCTGATCCACATTCCTCATGAATCCTCTCCCCTTCCCAAGCCTTCACTAGTCCTGTTGCATTGCTTCCAAATGCGAACTCATCAGAAATTACTTCAGACATTGGAACATCAGCAGTATGATCAGAGCCAGCAGCAATGGCAGGAGAACATGTCCCACTTTGCCCAGGAGTCCACATGCGGGAGCCACCACGGGAGCCACCAGCAGCTAATGCTTCTTCTTTAAAGCCAAATGGATTCGATGAAACAAGACTAAATGTGGGAGAGGTCGGTGCACCTTGTGGAAGGCGAATCCCAGCAAACCAATCTGGATCAGGAACAATCTGGCGACCAGGGCTTGGTGGAGTTGAAGAAGGCAGGAAAGAGTTGAACAATCTGGGGCGGGCAGATTGTTCCTCCCAATCAGTTTTAATTCGAGGGGTTCTGGCTGTTGGGGAGCTCAATGGAGGGGTAACAGGAGCACTGATAGAGCCACTATGAATGTATAGATGGGGAAACTTGGAAGAGGAGGCAGATGAGGATGCAGATGAGAGGTTTTTGAGCCATGGAATGAGGGAACTACCATCAGCATTAGGATTAGCAACATAGGAAGAAGAAGCTGGACTTGGAAAGGAAGAGGAGGCCGGGCTTGGGTTGTACGAAGCACAGGGGCTTGGGTGGTACGATGAGCAAGGACTGGCTGCTGCAGATCCACCCACTATGTCCATACGCTCCACAGGCTTGCATCCCTGGAGAAAATGGCAGATGATTAGTTTCATGTAAACATAAACAAGGCATCAAAAGATTCTCAAAGTTGAATCATTAATTCAATGGCATTAACACGAGACTAGCAAAAGCTATAACCACACAAAATGATTCTCAAAGTTGAATCATTGATTCAGTGGCGTTAACACAAGACTAGCAAAAGCTATAACCACACAAAGTGAAATAAAACTGACGGTAATTGAGAAAACCTTGACATTTTCCATCTTTACATATATAACCTGAGTTCTTCTCGACAAATTTTCTCCATTAAACAAAGGAAACATTGCTATCTCCCCTTTGTTCAGTTATTTACCTCAAGCATCATGGGTAATCATAATTCATGTGATCATTCTATATTACAATACAAAGTTTTTCCAGTATTTCACATATCAATAACTCATCAAAGCAATTAAGTCATCATCACTTTGATCATCATCGCATACTAGTTCATAATTATTTCAAAACATTTTGCCTCAATTTTGTTTGGCATAGCTGACTCATTTCTTATATTACAAATGAAAATGTCCTTTCTGCATATTCTTGAGATATAGGCCCATAACTGGTAAACCTTCCCCATCAGGCCATTAATAAATCAGGGGAAAATATCATTTACAGACAAAGATTACCAAGTGCACCAAAACATTCTAGGGCTGCGTGACAACTACATATGAAGCTGTACAATGATAGCAGGGCAACATTAGCATACTCATATTAGAACGACGGGCAGCAGACGTCTTCTGGTTAATCTGTTTTTCTAGTTTCCAAAGGCAGTAATCGACAGAATTCTGAAATCCTTGTAGGATAGTTACCAGGTTACTCATAGACACTGGCCAAAGTCCTAACATGAAAAAGCTCCTATATGTATTGAGTACTACATTGATATTCATCATTGATTAAATACTCAGATGATCTCACTGACTTGAATCATGGAAAGAAGTCATGATCGGCGACATTCTTGAACCACTTATAAGAAGATTGACTATCTTCAATTATGTCTCAATAGGTCCAATCTTTTACTATTTTGTTTACTTAAACCCCCCTCCCCATTTGCCCAGGAGAAACAACAATCCGTCATAAACAAATTCTTAAAGTATTTTTCTTATCTTTCCATAATAGTTAGGGTTACTTATGTCTCTAACGAGTAAGAGTTCAAGAAGAAAACCCTGAGAAAATGCGATCCAATATGAACCCATTTAAAGTTCAATCTTCCCATATTCTACATGTTTGTGACTATATCTAATACAACCCACCCATGGTCTTGTGCTTTCCAATTCAATTTAATCTGCAGAAACAAAAACGCCATATAGTCTATTTGGAAGTATAAAGCTAGAAGATTTTTTTAAAACGCGCTTATATTTTTCCCCAACATTTCATTAACTACATGACAAGAAGTGCCACGTGACCAACGAGGCACTATTGATACATTAATCAAAGATTCAGCTGTGATAAATGAGCCTAATAATTGAACTGCAATCCAACAAAAGAAGAAACAACGTTATCACCAAAATAGATATCGTCCAAAGATCGGAAAACTAAGCCAAACAGAAAAGTGGAAAGGGTGTGCTTGCCTCTTTACACTATTTTAATAAAGACTACTTCATTGATGCCGAAAAGGTTCAGCAACCCGACTAGACTAAATCTATGAAAAAGAAAACACAATAAAAGTAATATTTTCCCTGTCCCAAATAGACTTTTAAGCTTTTTCATAAGGGCATTTCTGTCTTCTCGAGATCTATGCCACTGCATTTGCATTTCTCATTTCTCAATCAGACAGGCTCGTACCAGTTATCAAAGAGAGAGAAAAGATAAAAGGAGAATCTTTCGTGCTTTCACGCGTTCTATAAAAGAGAGCCGATGACTGTTGACCAGATCTATCCGACGACCAGCCAAACCAGATCTAACGCAAGCCGATAAACTGTATTGTATATTGCCTACATGCACCAGTGCCACTTCTGATGGTAATTGATAATTGGGACCGGCGCACGCGCATGCGCGTGTTACCATAAAAATTGTGGCGCACTTTAGCACAGGCCACAGATTCGTCACAATCTATTTCGTCTGATCCTTCCTACAACTATTTTTTTAATTTACTTTCTCGAAACAAAAATTAAAAATAAACTAAAGAAAGAATAGCTGAATTACCTTACGGTAGGTGGTACCGTCGGGTTCGACGGTCCAACCGGCCTCGTTACAGAGGGCTTTGAGTACTTCGTTGTTGTCACAGTGCTTAGGAAGCTTGTAGTTACCGTACATCCTGAGACCGGCGAATATCTTCGCCGCAATTGCTCTCCTCCTCCTCTCTCTTCTCTTGTTGTTTTCTCTTTCCTTCCATGTCGGTAATCTGGACCCCGACGTCATTTGTCTTTCTGGAATATCTTTGCCTGTGCTTCTGTTACTTCAATCTCATAATCTGGACTAAAGCTTGGACTAAAGAGACATCGTTTTCAGGAAGTTTTGAAGTCTAAAACGATAGAGTTTGTTCAAGACAAGAATCAGAGAACGAATCCTTTATTCTACAGCCTCCGGAGAAGGACGAAGTTTTGATGAGAAAATGAACAAATGAACAAAACTAAAAAACAACCACGTCCTCACTACTTCAACCTCTGAGCTCGAGAATCCAACTAAAACAACACTGTTTCGAGTTAAAATGGACACAAATTAGAAGGGAGATCAAAGAATCTGCTCTGAGCTCAGCTCATGAATCTTAAGCAGAACAACGATACCGTTTGAAGGTGAAAACACAAGAATCAACCCTGGTTTTCTCTTGCTTCAAATGGAAGGTGATCTGATCAGATCCATGTAAATGGGGGTTAAGAGTGAGATCAAAGAACCGGTCGAGCAATCCAAACGGTTCTGACTGATTTGAGCCGGGATAAATAAAATAAGATAAAAAGAAAGCAAAAGCATCAATGATGAGTATGCCAAGTGCAAATGCGAGGGATTGCGGAGATGGTCACCTAAAACGGCCCTTAAGTTAAAGTAATTGGCCCTAATTCTTCTTGGATTTCCAAATCTGCCACTGCCCTTCTCCTGCAAGCCTCCGGTTAGTATTAGAGGCGAGTAATTGATTAAGGAAGGGTTGTAAAGTAAATTTCTATGTCCCAAAGTTCGGCGCACGTGTGAAGGCCAAGTTAGTCACCCATTGTTTGTGTTGCGACGTGGTGATGCGGACTCAGCTACTTTCACGTGACCTTGCCTCCCTAGCGTGGCCAGGTGGGCCTCATTTTCTTAACCGTTACCTGACGCGCGACCCTCAGCCGTGGACGATAAGCCTCATAACAAGGGGTTAGAACTTGCAGAAGATGCAAGACGCCTCAATCATATCACGTCAATCACTTGTGTCATAATCATGTGATTTGCGCTTAACTAAATATATACATGCAAAGCAATAGTTAAATACATACAGATATAGAGTAATGTTGTAAGTTGATTTTGTATCCTCATTTATTAATAATAAAATAAATATATAAAAATTAAAATAAAAAAATTAATAAATTTATTTTATTAATGATATAATATTACATTAATTACTTATATATTTATAATTCAAGTTATTGATATTTAATTTTTTAATTTAAATTTATATACTATTTTATTAATTTTACTAATTTGATTAGGGAAAGAGTGACTGAATTAATATAAAAAAAATTATTTTTAACTTTTTTTTACCTATTAATTATAATAAATGAATGATTATATATAAAATTAAGTTAAAAAGCTAAATCTTGATAACATAACCTTATATATTTTAAAAGAATGATATATAAGAATTTTTATCATAAAAAATAACTAATATGAAATTTATTTCATTAGGAAAAATCTTTGAAACAACTTTCCCTTGCTTAGAAAATAAAAGAAATATAAAAAAAAAATCAAATTTTAATTATTTTATTTTGTAGTCAATTGTTCAATAATCGAATAAAATATCAAGTTATCTAGCAATATTATATATAATATTATTTTGTCAAGTTTTACTTTGTATTTTAAAAAATTAAAGATCTATTTAATCTTTGATATTAAAATAGTAAAGCAAAATTTTCAAATGTTATTACTTTTCTTTTTTAAAAAACTTGTTAAAATTTAGTTATATATTGTCAAAAATAAATTATGGGGAGAGTTGTGAAACTTAGTAGGGACATTGGGCCAATGTGGGAGAATTAAAAGAAGCATTTGGATCCCATGTAACAATGATTGGAGTGTAAGGCATCTTCTTAGGGTCATTGGACCAAGCTGCTGGTTTGAAACCTAACAATTTGAGCCCAACAACTGATCATTACACTGTGGCCGATTTGCTCAATTCCTTCAAAGAAATGAATAAAAGGTCTTGTCCTCTCATTTTACAACGGGACAATATAAAGGACTAGTATTTTGGTATTTTTGTCTAATTTCATATAAAAATATATATTTATTATTTTAATCAATACATCCTTGATCTTATAAATTTTTATAGATTAACAAAATCTATTAATTTAATCCCAGTAAAAATTTAAAAGATAATCCTACCCTTATTGAAATTTATTTCTGCTTAATTTCAGAAAGCGGGTTTGGACATCTTGGCATTGTTGGACCAGACAATAAAGGTGGCGGTGCTTGTTGTGTCCTCATCAGATATGGTAATTCGTAGAACTTAGTAGGGGTGTTCACGAGTTGGGTATGTTTGAGTATTGGTCTACCCGGCCCAACCCGAACACAATCGGGTGAGAGAGAAAACCACTAGCACCTCACCCGCTCCAAATAACTAACTGACTCAGGTAGGTTGAAAGAGTCTGCGGGTGACCTTTCGGTTTGGATCGGGTTTCATCAAATATTTATATTAGATAATAAATATAAAATTTTGTACAAAACTTGTAAAATAAGATGTAGCCTAGTGGTAAAGGCTACAAATAATCATGCGGAGGAGGGCAAGCGCTCAAAACTGATTAGCTAAACAGAATTTAGATATTTATATTTTATACAATAAATAAAAAAGCTTACATAATAGATGCAAAACAAGACCCGGTCTAGTGGTAAGGCTACTATGAGCCTTGTTAAGGTAGCGGTTTCAAATCCTTGCAATTCAATATTTTTAGAATTTAGTAAATATTATATTATACAATAAATAAAATATTTGACATAAAATCCATAAAATGGGACTTGGCCTAGTGGTAAAGGTAACAAATGTTAAGGTGACGGTTCGAATCTTATTAATGTATAATTTTTCAAATATTATTCTATTCGGGTCAAGTTTCGGGTTTTTATAGCTCAAACCGATTACCCACTCGAACCGACGGGTTATAAAAATTGGACCAGATGTCGGGTTAGACACTCGGCTAAACCGACCAAAATTATAAAAGTCCGGAATCTTAATTACTATTAAAATTTTTAATTATTCCCCTATAAAAATATATAAAATAAATAATAATAATAAATATATATTATTGTTATAATAAAATATGAATTTCTATATTCCTTGCACTTTATTTATTTTTTTACCTTTTATAAAAAATGTTATAACCTTTTTTTAATTTATTAAAATTTTTTAAATATTATGACTTTTTTATATATTATAATTTTTTTTAATTTATTAACCTTTTTTTTAAAATAGTATAATTTTTTAAATTATTAACCTTTTTTAAAAAATATTATAACTTTTTTAAATTTATTACCTTTTTAAAAAAATATATTTTTTTTAATTTTTTATATTTTTTTTAAAACATTACATATTTTTAATTAATTTACCTTTTTTAAAAAATTATAACTTTTTTCTAAAGTATAAAAAATATATTTTTATTTTGATTCCAGTCAGGAGTCTAATTGATTGATGGGGGTTGAGGGTATAACTGATTCCCTTTCTCGAGGTAATAGGATTTTCATTCTCTAATTTTTTTTTTTAACCAAACAGTAAGAATAGGAATACGAGAATACGTCATTCCCATTCCTATTTCTGGGTATATTTTTATCTAACCAAACAGCCTCTAATGTGTTTGAATGCTTTTAAAGTCAAGTTAGAGATAATTGAGTTAAACTCAACTAAACTTAAGAAGGATGGTAAAGAAATTGATCGCAGGGCTTCACAACAAAACATATTAACAATCAGGTCATCTTATAGAGAATTTGGCTCGTTTAAAGAAAAAAAAAAAAGAACATTGAATAACTCAAGAATTAGAATATATAGCTCAGGTGTAGTAACATTTGTACAAAAACCTGTAGATGTATATCTATAATTTCATAATTTCATAATGCTAATTATGTGACCAATTAATTACAAAATCAGAATCCAAGGCACCATTTTATAAATCATCTTATTAAAATCGATTGGGTGATGGGACAAGCATTCAAATCGGTTGGGTGATGGGACAAGCATTCCTAACAACAAGATAAAAAATGCCTAATACCAAACACAATCAATTAATTACAAGCATTAGACTAAAGATAATTAGACACATAAAGCATTATTTTAGTCAATCGAACTCCAAACCCTTTCTAGAGTTGTTGGAGTGGTGGAGAAAAGTAAGAAAACGATCGAGTGCTTATTAATAAACACACTTAATGCGCTCTCTCAAGTCTCAAATAGCAGCCAATTTGAAGCCTTAAATTTATTTTCTGATTTATCAGATTCTTTAACTCCTGAGAGATGAAGTGGTTATTCTCATGATCATCTTTTGATCCTGATCCATCCGTGGAGGTTCTCCTTGCCTCACTTGTGGTAGAGAAGGTTTAGCACATCTTCAGCAGATTAAATATGATCAGGCGATCATCTCAAGAGGTTAAACACTTTCATTTCATGACCAACTTTTTCATTTGTTAGTTTTAATAATAGTACATAAATTAATTCATATACCTAGCTAGCTAAATGAAATGATAATTAAACTGAATTAAGTACACGTACATGATGATGATCATCCCATAATTGTATGGCTTGGTCAAAGTCTTGGGCAGTTGGAGCATGGTCGTCTTTAAGTACCCTTTCGTTTCCTTTGGGTATTCCACGAATAGACACTTTATCGATTTGGGTTGGAGCTTTAAGTTATCCAATCGTTTTACATAAGCCTGACAACCCGAAATCTTCAGAAATGAGAAACTCGATTTCTTTCCTATCTATATTTTATATGGTATCTATCCAACAAACTTAGACGGAACCCTGTTAAGATAATCTAACAGATGAACCTACCCACGAAAGCGATGAATGAGCAAGCCCCAATGGAGAGAATAGCTAGCTGTGACTTCAAACTCATTATCCATCGCAATCCATATATATACACAGAATATATACAACACATGAGGTGCATGGCTACTAAAATTTAATACAAATGGGGAATCTAGCTAGGTTTTAAACTTTAAAGTGATTTGGATATTATAACCCTAGACACTAAATTCCTTTTTGTGGGAGAGAATATCAAGTGAAATTAACCTTTTCTAATTAATTTTCCCAATTAGCAGAGAAAAAAGAAAAGGACAAATTGCTTCGACCTGCCTCTTGGAAAGCAAGTTAAACTCAATGCAAAACTAGCTAGGGATACAACATAGTTAAACAGCAAGAATACCAAAGCCATGCAAATAAAATTGCAACAACTTAAAAGAGGGAAGAAGTAAAATATGCTTTCAAGATGCTGCAAACTCATCGAAAGTAAAAAAGATTGTTATGTAATTTGCAATGAATAGTCTTAAAAACATCCATTTTGATTTTTATTTTTTTGTAAGTTAATGATTTCGGTCCTTCTAAAATTGAAGATTGGGCTTACTTGATACACAACTGGGGTTTAGGTAACACCACTCTTACATAAAGATTTCTGTTGTGAATTGTGATTGGTGAAACTCTTCAATGAACATTTTGACCCTAAAAGTCCTTTTCTTGAAAGTGATATAATGAATGTGGATTTGGTAAGTTGCGACAAAAGCACTTCTGTAGAAGCCCTTTTTATCAAACTCATGGAGAGGGTTCCTTTACTAATTAAATTGCTTTTGCAAGAGTCTAAGACCCCACTTGAAAACTCCCATCATTTTTTTTTTCTTCTTCTCATTTTTGGTATAAGAGGATTGCTAAATTTGGGCTACAATAGTAGTTATTTTCTTTCTTAAATTGACCCAATGGCTTCATATTAACATGCACTCATCATTATATTAGCTTATTTTACACCAATCATCATTATAATAGGCAATGAAAGTGCTTTATATAATTCTTGATGTTTATTTGTAGGTGCTTCTAGGGGTCTATTCTAATTTCTATTTAATGCTTAATATGTATTCACGAAAATTTGGTTTGCTACAACACTTAAAAGTGTCCTCACACTTAGAAGTGTTTCTTCATAAGCAAACTTTTCCTTTTAGATATGAATATAAGAAGATCTATTCGAGTTATGAAATAACTTACCATAGTTTAAAATATACATGATTTAAGAGGATTTGTTTGGAAATGATGTGAATACTTCTCATAGCTCAAAATTTTTGTTGAATTTATAGAGCAAACTTTAATTATCTTATAATAGAGTAGATATACGGGTTTATAATAGTCTATAACGATTATGTATACATAGATTAGTTTTTAATTGTCAAGATGATGAACAACTATCAATGATTTTTGACAATTTTTTGAAGGTCTCAAAACTATCAAGAACACTTTCTTGAACATAAAGCTTCGTTATTTAAATCTTATCATGTAATAGTTAACGATATTGTATTTTTCAAAAGAGTTTGACTATTAGCACCCAAGGAAATACTTTGAACAACCATTATTTTATATAATATTTTATTATCAAAATGCCTATAGATAAACTTACTTTAGGAGAATTATAAGAAATAGCCAACTTGGAGAGGGTGAAATGAAAAATAATCAATTCTCAAAATTATATAATTTCCCTAATTAACCAACTTCAGCCTATTTGGCAAAATTACCATTGTCTTCTTTAAACTCCCCTCAGCCTATTCAACTTCATCTTCTCTTTTTCTCTAAGTCACACACAATAAAACTCATACAATTTGAAAGCAAATCAAAGGCAATAAAAAAGATCATTCAGGTTGGTTATTTCAAGAAAGTAAAACCCTCCATCGTTGAAGAGATCATAAGAAAGTGGATGAGTTTATTTGATTTAAGTTTTATGTTGTATTTTGGAATAGAAATAAGTTGGATTTGTGTTTCCTTGTTATTGGGGATGTATTTTTGGAGTTGATAACGTAGATAAGGTTGGAGACTATGAAGAAGGTGAACCGCAGAAGTCACTATGCTTTTGTTGAGAGTTGAACTCAAGTCCTCTTACTTTTTAAAAGTTATTTGTTTATATGGTTTGATTACAGATGATATACTATCCAAGACTGTGTATCACAATCTACCTAAGACAATGGCTCATGGTCTCAATGAGCCATGGTCCAGCCTATTTCTGTTTATCTTCTTCGACAACGGCAACAAAATGTGATGGTTTTTTGACACTTCAACCACAAAAAATCATCCAATCTACTCCAAAATGCATCCCAAACAACAATGAAATACAAATCTAATATATTTCTATTCCAAAAACACAAACCAGATCAAATCACATAAACCTATTCTTGTCTCAAAATGTACTCCGGCAATCGTTCATCTTCCTTAAACCGTTCGTCTTTTGCAATCCGCAAATCGTTCTTGCCTACTTGTGTGAAGATTACATGAAGTTGAGAGTGAGAGTTGAAAATGGATTGAATGAAAGGGATTTCAAAAGTGAGAAGGGTATTTTAGGCAACAAAATCCAAGTTGCTTATGAAAATTATATAATTTTGGTAATTTTGCCTATTTTTCATTTCGAACCCCTCCAAGTTGGCTATTTTATTATAATTCCTCAACTACTTATAAGGACACAATTATTATGCACCTTAATCTTATATTTTTCAATCAAATTAATAAAGGAAAATACTGACTTGATTACTTTGTGAATCTCAATATATAGAAAAGAGAAATGTTATTTTTTTTTTTGTTTGGATTTGGTACTAGTCATGGCATTGTAGTAGAAGATTTTTCTTCTTTGCTCAACGATTTGGTTTAGGAAACGGAATTGGACTTGTTACTCTAGTACTCTTAATCAAAAAATGAAGTTTTTTGGACCTTTGGTCTGGACAGTTGTCATTCCTAGATCAATTGTCTATTTTTCTTTATTTCATATTTTCGATGCACAAATCAGTCTAATTTTTATTTTCTTATAAAAAAAGTCACATCTTTCGTTACTACACAACTTTAAACAATTAAAAAAGATTTTCTTTAATTTTCATTCATAAACTAAAGCAAACTCATTTATTTTTTTAATAGAAATTAAATTTAATAAAAGATGAGAGATTAAAGCTTACATTTACAACTTTAGAACCCAAAAAATTATGACTGTTTTCATAAAAATTAATATTTATTTCCAAAAAATCTAGGAGGTAAGTGTTAATTTTTGGGAGATAAATATTAGTTTAACAAAAATCTAGAATTAAGTATTTTTTTAAAATTTAATTTGGGGGTCATTGTGATTTTCCCTTTATAAAATCAGATCAAATTGTCATCCTAGGTGCATATAGCCCTCCCCTTTTCAAAATCTTAAAATCTTTACACATTATTTTCATCGTATATGTTGTATAAATTAGGTGAACAATCTACACTTTAATAAGTCATATTAATTATTATATATTGTCTAATTTTGATGTCTAAGATTTTTTTTTTTTGGGTTAAATTTTACAAATCATACATAATTAATATATATCGTATAGGTTCAAAATGATGCAATCATGTCAATTTTAAGCTCCTATCCAATATTACTAAATCATGTCTAGTCCAATTTATAATTGAATATTTTTAAAATATCTAATCATTGAAATAAAATATAAATCATGTAATATAGATAACATAATATATCCATAAAATAAAACTTTGCCAAAATGATTTTAGACAATTATACTCTACTTTTTATTGGAAAAATCTTAAAAGAAAAATATAAAAATAATCAAATTTTTATTTCTTAAAGTTATTTTCTACGACTTCCTAATTAGATGCAGAAATAACCAACCAAAGTTTCAAACGTCGTTAGATAAGAGCTATGTCGCCCACACTTGGTGCCAGCGCGTGAGAAGAAGATTCAGCTAAGGAGGCCCACCCGGCCACGCTAGGGAGGCAAGGTCACGTGAAAGGGGCCGAGTCCGAATCCGAAATTTTGGGCAACTTGGGTTTCGCACGTGCGCCGAACTTGTAAAAGTGTTGAAATTACTTTGATAGGCTTCCTTCTCAGTGGATTAGGATAGTCATGGACAGAGACGTTTACTGAACCGAGAATCAGACCGAGGCACGTGGCATTCAAACGTCACGTTTGGTCAGAGACAGAAAAAGCACAGAAAGAAAGAGAGGGAGGGACAGGGACCGTTACGGGGGCAAGCAAGGTCAGAGACTTTGACTCCGTAACGTTTAACGTGTTGGTTTGTCCTTGTCTACTGTTTTTACTCGAACTACCCAAATTACCCTTTATCGACAATTTTGGATACAGGTTAATGGTCTTCAGGTTTCCTCTTCCTAGACATCTCAAATGGCCCATTACAGATTTAAAGTTAATAGACAATAATGTCTAATGTTCAGACCAATCTGTCATATTCATTTTCGGAAATAATAATATTTATTATAAATAGTATTATTTAATTTGATGGCCAAGTAAGAAAATCGGTGAACTTACACGTAACCTTACTTTAAAGAAGTGTTTGGAAAGACTAGTGGCAAATTTGGAAATCGAGGAGAAATGAAGGGCAGTTAAAGGAAAGCGCGGTGCATTTTAGGGGAGCATCCTTCCATTTGCACTTGGCATACTCATGAACTGAGTCATGATTGATGCCTCTGCTCTCCTTTTTCCCGGCTTAAACCTGAACCGTTGATGATTTCTTGACCGGTTCTCTCAACTCCATTTACATGGATCTGATTCTGATGGGTGCTATCCATTCAACCATCTAAAAGCTTAAAAACAGAAAAAGTTTTCACCCAAAAACGTTGTCGTTTTTTTTGGTTGATTTATCAGTTCACATCGCAACAATGCCCTTTTACCTGGGTTCTTAAGCTTGAAGCTACAAGTAGTTCTATGTTCATTGATTTTCGTTCTAATTTCTTTATTTCTCATCGAAACTACTCCGTTTGAGATCTGCAGCAGCTAGAGAAGCAAGGATTCGTAGTCTGGCTTTTTAGTTGGATTTCCAATTTCCTCAGCGCAACTCAACGGACTCGAAACGATGTCGCTTTTGTCGGAATTATGAGATTGAAGTGACAGAGGCACAGGCAAAGAGTTTGGAGAGAGAGAGAAATGACGTCGGGAACGAGATTACCGACATGGAAGGAAAGAGAGAACAACAAGAGAAGAGAGAGGAGGAGGAGAGCGATTGCAGCGAAGATATTCGCCGGTCTCAGGATGTACGGTAACTACAAGCTTCCTAAGCACTGCGACAACAACGAAGTACTCAAAGCCCTCTGTAGCGAGGCCGGTTGGACCGTCGAACCCGACGGCACCACCTACCGCAAGGTAAACCACCCGAATTACACTCCGTTCCCGCACTGTTTCATTTTGTTTATGCGCTTCTTCTTTATTCATTTTAATCTCTTAATAGCGTACAATAGGAATTAGGAAATCGAGGCCTGTGCTAAATTGCGCCACTTTTTATGGTGCGTGGTAGCAGTAGAGGCTGGAATTTGTATACTAACATGCGCTTCTGTCGATCCCAATTGTCAGTTGTCCATACTCTTAAAAGCGACCAGTTATCATCCCGTGGCACCGGCGCATGTAAGCAGGAGACGTTGCACTTTACTGGCGTGCGTTAGAACTGGTTTAGTTAGGCGTACGATAGATCTGGTCAACAGTCAGTGGCTTTCTTTTATTGAACGCGTGAAAGCACAAAAGATTCTCTTTTTTTTTTTGGTTAATCTTTTCTCTCTCTTTGATGACTGGTACTAGTCTGTCTGAGTGAAAATGAGATTTGAGAACATGGCATAGATCTCGAGAAGACAGAAATACCCTCATCAAAAAGCCCAAAAGTCCTTTTGGGACTGGGAAATTATCGCTTTATCTCTGTGCTGTATGACATAGACTTATTTGGGGTTGGTAAGTAACCTTTTCTGCGTCAATGAAATAGTCTTTCCCTTTCCGCTTTTTAGTCTTTTGCATTTTCCTTTCTGCAAATTAAACTGAAATGGAGTATGCTGTGTGCACATGACCGTGGCATTGGATTAATTATATGGGGAAATTGTAGTTTAAATGGGTTTATAATTTATATAAATCCCGTTTCAATTTTTAGAGACGTAAGTAATCTTAGTTATTATAGAAAGATTAAGCAAATGCTCTAGGATTTTGCTTAAGATAGATTTTTGTTTCTCCTAGCTGGAAGGGGATGGGGCTTAAGCAGAATAATAGAAGATTTGACCTAGTTAAACATAATCGAAGATAGGTGATATTCTTAAGTGGTTCAAGAATTTCATGGGTCCATCGCTCCTTTCTATGATGCAAGTCAGTGAGATCATCTGTATATCTAAGTAACGATGTATATGGATGTAGTGCATAAAATAAGTGGTCAGTTTATTGAGTGGGTACTTGGGAATTTCGGTGATGGTTTAAAGGAATCTTAAGTACTTAGTTGCTAAAAGAACTTATAAGTAACATGGTCAAAATGCTGAAAGGATTTTAGAGTTGTATGGATCACTCCCTTTAAAAACTAGAAAAACAAATTTAATTCAAGATCTCTGCAGATGTGGTGCAATTTGAAATATGAATGATGTCATGAATCATCATGCGTTGATGATCAAAGTGTTGGTGATTTAAAACTGTTTATAAATATTGGCTTTGATGAGTGGAGTATCTATACATGAGCTTTTGATTTGTGAAATTGCTAGAACTTTGTAGTGCAATCTATGATGAGATGAACCGTGATAGAAATACTGTACCCACTATGTTTGAGGTGCCAGACTGGACAATGAAAGGGAGATAGCTTTATGTGTCCCATGTCTAATGGAGAAAAAATGTGTTGAGACAAATTCAGGTTATGTATGTGAAGTTTTATGAGGTGAAGCTTTTCTCAACTGCAATCAATTTGCTTTCTCATTTGCATTGTTTAGCTTTTGCTAGTCTCATGTTAATGCCACTTGAATTCAGGAGTGAACCTTGATAAGTTTTTGATGCTTTGTGTACTTTTACATTTAAGTAATCATAATTCAATTTCTCCAGGGATGCAAGCCTGTGGAGCGCATGGAGATAGTGGGTGGATCTGCAGCAGCAAGTCCATGCTCATCTTACCATGCAAGCCCCTGTGCGTCCTACAACCCAAGCCCGGGCTCCTCTTCTTTTCCAAGTCCAGCTTCTTCTTCATATATTGCTAATCCTAATGCTGATGGTAGTTCCCTCATTCCATGGCTTAAAAACCTGTCATCTGCATCCTCTTCCAAGTTTCCCCATCTATACATTAATAGTGGTTCTATCAGTGCTCCTGTTACCCCTCCATTGAGCTCCCCAACATGCCGAACCCCTCGAATGAAAACTGATTGGGAGGACCAATCTGCACACCCCAGATTGTTTACCTCTTTCCTGCCTTCTTCAACCCCGCCAAGCCCAGGCCGCCAGATTGTTCCTGATCCAGAGTGGTTTGCTGGGATACACCTTCCGCAAGGTGGGCCAAACTCTCCCACATTCAGCCTTGTTTCCACAAACCCATTTGGATTCAAGGAAGAAGCTTTAGCTGGTTGTGGCTCCCGCATGTGGACTCCTGGGCAAAGTGGGACATGTTCTCCTGCCATCGCAGCTAGCTCTGATCGTACTGCTGATGTTCCAATGGCTGAAGTAATTTCTGATGAGTTTGCATTTGGAAGCAATGCAACTGGGCTTGTGAAGGCTTGGGAAGGGGAGAGAATTCATGAAGAATGTGGATCAGATGAACTAGAGCTTACTCTTGGGAACTCAAGGACCAGGTGAGCTGGAATCAATATTCGATCAGATACATCAACCTTAACTGTTTCTCTAGTTGAACCCTGTTGTGCTGCAGAGAAAGAATTACACAGTAGGTCACTGATTTTTACTATATGGACCTTGAATCTATACTGGTACTTCTACAGAATATGTAACCAAGGGGATCAAGGTGAGCTTGAGAAATTTGATACCATGTTTTATACTCATTTGATTTTCATTTTACTTTTTTTTTTTAATAATTATAAATAGTTAGGTATTCAAGGCTTGGCCATGTTTGGTTTCACAACTTTCATTTGGTCATTTCACCTTAAAGCTAAAATTTATTGAAGGAACTGATATACTTATATCGGTCCACTGCTATCGAAAGTAATGCTGGATGATGCTACTGATATGGATTGTAACTCAATGGAGGAATCTTTTGTGAAATATTTGGATAGAGTGGACTTCTACCATTGGCTTTTTGTACATTCATTGACATATCATTTGTTATATTTTTTCTTTATCCAATCCATTCCTCTTACTCTTTCGGATTGCACTACTTTCTTTAATGAGTGATTGATATTTGTTATCTTCAACCGTTAATGGAGTTGAAAGAAGCAGTTTGTAGACAAGGAAAATGAAAATGGTAGTGGACCATACCAAAGCCCAGAGAGTCGCTTACGATGGTATTTGGATGCCCCTTTTGCTATCTTTTGACCAAAGCCCGGACAGTCGCTCATTATCGTGCACATGCACTTCCTTTATTTGTCTAGTCAAGGGTTTATAATGATCTTGACATGTGATGCAAACAAATCAACGTGAATTATGGGTCCATTTGCCTTCCTTTCCATTTTTATTTTGTAGTATCAGCCGCTCTTTTTGAATCTCATCATAATGCGATAATCCATCATCAATTATAGTGGTTCAACGATCAGTTTCTAGCCTCTGTAGCAATTAGGAATTTAATGTTTGGTCTTTTGTTTTGATATAACCCACTGCCTTTATGTTACTGTTTTTGTCAAATTAGCATGAGATTTTTTTTTTTTTTTTGGTTGATATTTGCTTTGGCTTGATTCTTGCGTTTAATCCATTTTCCATGCTTGCCAACTTCAAACCTTTGGATAGCCCAACAAAAAAATGTAGCAAAATATTTTTATTGACCACTTGTTCTTGGTTGTAAAGATGAAATCGAAATGCACTTCATCTAATGTTCCTATCCAAAGTAGTCCAAATTGAACAAGGAGAAATGCTAGTAATATCCTCTTTGATGCTATATTTTTCACTCTTAACTTCTGGTCTCTTTCAATTTTTTTATTAAATTATAATATAATGGTAAGTAGATCATTAACGTTTGTATTAACGCAAAAAGCGAAGAAAAAGTGCTGCTAATGGATGGGATATGAAATCCAACTATAAGATTTTGTCGTCTTCGTAGTGCCAAGATGTTTATATTATGCCAAATATGTTTAATATAAAAGTGGGTGCAAGATTTGACTTTGACTTTACAAAAGATGGATTGTATCGAACGTTGAGTGTCACTTTAAACTTCAAAGAAAGAGGGTATCAATTTGGGTGAATAAAATTAATTTACATTGCATTAGTTCAAAAGATTCTGGTTTCTCTCCTTTTCAATAGGATTCGAAATATATTGGTTGGTTTGATAATGCCACGGTTAATGAACAATACAAATATCACATAAAGTATCTACTTGAGCAATTAATTGAATTGCTTAGTAGCTTGCTTGACCAAATAAATATAAAAATCCAGCAATTTCCATCACTCTTACCCACATATTATACTATATGATGTACATGCATATTTTGCGTTTCTGCATGCTGTAGCTGTACAATCAATGGCAAATCAATTGCTTCATATACAACAAGAAAGCAGATATATACACAGAGAAAAGTAAGGAGAAATAGAATTTACAGATGGTGCAGGCCATATCTTCAGCAATATTCTCGCAAAAAATGTACAGATCAGCATTCAAGCTTTTCAAATAGATCTGAGAGAGCATGATACAGAGTGGCAGCAGCTGGAGGTCTAGGCAATGACCCCAGAAGAATATCTGCAGCACTGATAGATGGATGACCATAGAATCGAGAGTTTTCTTGTGTTCGGGTAGTCACAATACTTCCTTCAAGTGCACAACCCAGGAATGCACCTTCAAATTTGAACAAATATCAGTACACTGTTTCAGACTGATCCCAGTATTATTTCTAGGTTTATAGAGGAAAAAAGTTGTACCTTTACTGCAGCTGTAAGTATAACAAGCAGCATAACCGCCTACACCAGCATGAACATCAGCTTCAGCAGCCCGTCCAACAATGCCAGCAGCAGCACTCAAACCTGCTCCAACTGAGAAATGTACATTTCCACTAAACGTTGTGATGGCACTTTTATTCCTCAACACAATTATGAAATCTGTGAATTCTCCACCAGCCTGTTTGATATTGAAATAATGAGTTTCAAAGAGTTCATCATATATACATTAAAAGAACACAAGCCAGTCAAGATATTTCTAGCTTATGCACATTAAATTCAATTTCAGAATGTTAAAATCGGTTACATCTCAAAACTGCATATGGTTAACTTATGTGTAAAGTCAAAATTAAAAATATTGCTTCTCAATTTCATTATTTAGAATTTTTGCAATGATGTAATGCAATCATCAAATGAATAGAAAATATTATTATTCATAATCTTCCCAATAGACAATATCAGCTAGATTAACATGAAAAAGAAAGATAAATTTTCCAACATCCAGCAACCACAAACACAAGAACAAGCCTGCGAGGTACTGACAAGTAACTGATCGACAAGCATACTTTGGAGCAAATAGAAACTATAAGTTGAACTTTACAAACAACAATCTGAGTATCTAGTTGAATCAATAAGCACTGTTTAAAAATTTCACTCAGAATTTACAAGGACTAAAATACTACAAATGGAAGAATATTAAACAACACATATATGTGATTAATATACCATATAAGCAAAGTAAAAAAGTTCTATCGAAAATCTTAAAAGGTTAAAAAAAAAAAAAAAAAAAACTATACCTGAGCTCCCCAGCCAATGCCAAAAGAAGAAATGGCAGATGGTGCAGACCAAGATCCGTCTTCTCTACGAGCAACAACTAGTCCTGTCCCAATATTGTAGGTCACCATCACACCAACCTTTACAACAGAGAGGATAGCAAGGCCCTTTGCTTGTCTTAGAATAGCATCTGGAATGCACTTCTCAGGTCTCAGAAAACCAACCTGACCAATGCTAAACCATTAAGTTAAAAGAATTCAAGATTTTAACATTGTCAAAAATGATAAAGGACCTCGATAAATGATTTATCTTTTCATATTCTTCCATTGATTACTGATAGACACTAAAAAGGCTGCAACAAACACAGAAGACCATAACCATTGCAATCCCTTTGAGGCAGAGAGTACCTATTCAAAACCTGAAACCTGAATGCAGAAGCTTTATCCAACATACTTATATTGAAAGCTTCTATAAATCTACTCAAACAAAAAGCACTTCATCATTTTAACTCAAAATCAAGATGTAAAAGGTTTCTAAAAATGAAGTCTCTTAAGATGCATAGATCTTTTTGATGTGTTGAACAAGTGTCTTATAAATCAAGTGATGTAACTGGACAATTTATTGAACTAACAAAGTAGCCAAAAAACTGAATCAGTACCTTATTATAACTCCGAATGGTATTTGTTGCCTTATAAATCTCATATTCCATGGATTGTCCCCAAGGAAAATTAAGCCATGATCTCAAAGTACTGAGGTCAGTCAGATCATGGGTAGGCAACTGAGCAGCACGACTTACCTTGTCCATCAAATGTGACTGGACAGACTCAAGCCGCACGCAGCATACATCACACACTCTTTGTAGGTTCAAAGTGCGGAACTTTGTTGGCAATAAACTTCTTCCTTTAGAGCACTCATTGCAAAATATCCCTCCACAAAAACGGCAGTGGTGCCTAGAGCACATTATAGGATGGAACCGCACATTGCACAGCATGCAAGCAGCAGCAGCACTGTCAGGCAACCATTTTGGTGGTTCTGCTTCTAGAAGTTCGATGATGTTACCAAAATTAGCCTCAATAAGAGCTTGAGCCATCTCTTGCCAAGCTTGCTCAAGAAGATGACTAGATATCCAGGAGAATCTACATCTACGGACATCACCTGAAGCAATAGCACTTACTTTGCCTCGAGCTGCAACTAACATCTCAGTGAACACGTCCCACATGGTCAGCTCCTTATTTTCTCCAATCAACTGGTCCCAACCTAGGTCTCCATCGGGGAAGCATCCCCCATCCAAAGGAAGACCTCTATTCCATTCTTCTTGTTTATCCTCTGACATGGGAGGAACAGAGACAGGTATCCATAGCCCAGTTTCTTCAGAAAGTGGTGTATCATAATAAAAATATTTACCCTGTTTCTGATGGTGAACACCTGAAGCATTTTGAGCATTATCATCCTCCTTAGTGCCTTGAGGTGCTTCGTTTTCAAATTTTCTTTCCGTCAGCTTTTCTTCATGCACTAAATCACTTGTCTGTGCCAGATTCTTTTCTCTGCCATCATCAACTCCCGCAAAAGCCTACAACCAGCACCCAAGAAACTCGGAACAATTTTTAATGTGCTGTATGACCTTGTTTATATACAGAAAGATGAACAATAAAATATAACAAAGAATCATCATCACTACAATATCTTGCATAGATTGGTACCTAATTAATCCAAGTGGGCATGAGTTCCCAGAAAAGTTACCGATGAACAATTAAATATAAAAAAAAAAAAAAACATACAAGCACAAAATGATACAGAAGGCAAAGGTAAAAAAGAAATAATTAACTACGTCCCTGAAGATTATGAGTGTGTGCAAACTTGTTTCAACAACATAATATAAAAAACTGCAAATTTTCAAATTGTTATGCTACGAAACCATCAATCCACTACAACTGCATCTGATAATTTCTACTATCACTCGTCAGCCAGAAAAGTAGATGCTCAAGTGCCAACTTATCAGAAAATGATTTGAAAAAACGACTGTTGTCTAAGGGGATTGTTAAAAACTCATGAACCCCCTAAACGAACTTGCATTAACAATCCTTATTACAAAGAGATCCCGATGTAACACTATTTAATATTTATCTTTTCAAGTAACAAACCTTATGTTATTCCCATATTCATATTATTCCTAAATCATTCATATACCAATGTGCTATGCGAAACAATTGAACGTCACCAAACACAAAAAGTTTAAACCTTGAGTTGGCTGATGATAAGCAACCACACAAGAATTTAGCAAAAGGGTTCAATGGAATACAAACCCAGTTGAGCCCAATTCAATACAAAATTATCATTCTTCACTATGCATACAGGTTTTCCTTCGTTTTCTCAGCAACCAAACAATAAACTGAGGAATTTTATTGCAATGAAACGACTAAAAGCGACAAGATGTTGACCAGAATTACCTGTACGTGTTCCTCAGGCTCCATTGTTACCGCTTCTGGTTCCTTTTTTATTTAATTCTTTTTTAATAGAATTTTAAGTAAATTTCTTAAATAACTATTAAACGGCGGCCATTAATCACCGTCAAGAACTCCAACAGAGATTAGATAGCGAGCAGGTGAAGTAAACGACATGCCGTTGTGAAATGAAACTAAACCAAGATTACTTGTTCCATGAGACAAGTAACCACTCACCAATCACACGACACCGTATCACTTAAGATCGGATTCTTTTAACGGTTTGAGACTACTACTACTGCAGTTGATCTGTGATTTTCTTTTGCATTGTTCTCGACCTTCTTCTGGTATCTAAGTAGTAATATCTTAATAATTTATAGCAATGGGGTAATATCAAATATCACTCTTATATTTTGACTTAATTTTAGAAAGAAAATATGTTTAACACTTTAATCAACTAAATCCTTGATGTTTATTCAAAATCATCAATAAGTCTTTTTCGTTAACTTTTGTTAACTGATACAGTAATTTAAGAGAGAAAAAGACTATTATACCCCTTTTCTGTTATCTTTATTAAGGAATAATATCAAACACCACCCTCATGTTTTGACCTAATTTCATACAAAAAGTATGTTTGACACTTTAATCAACTAGACCCTGAGGTTTACCTAAAATCATCAATAAACATTTTTTATTAATTGACAGTGTAACAGAAGCAAAAAAAAGACTACTATACCCCTTATTAAGTTTAGCTCAAATACAATATTATAAACACTATAAAAATATGAAAATATCCTTGAAACATAATAAACATAAAAGGGCTTTGAAGCACACATATAAACTTAAAAATTTTGATTTTGCCCTTGATTAATATTTCAAATTTAAAAAAAAAAAAATTAAAGTCATACACAACATTTGCATTATTAAAAAAAAAATCAAATTTGATATTTTGAAATTTTTATTTTTATAAAATTTCAAATTTGATTTTTTTTATAATGCAAATGTTGTTTATAATTTTAATTTTTTCTTTCAAATCTGAAATTTTAATCAGGGTAATATTGAAATTTCTGAGTTTATATGTGTACCTCAAGACTCTCTTATGTTTATTATGTTTCAAAAATATTTTCGTATTTTTATAGAGTGATTAAAATGTTGTATTTGAGCTAGATTTAATTAGAGGTATAGTAGTTTTTTTTCACTTCTATTACTCTGTCAGTTAATGAAAAAGGTTTATTGACGATTTTGGGTAAACCTCAGGAGTCTATTTGATTAAAGTGTCAAACATGCTTTCCGTCTAAAATTAGACTAAAACATGAGTGCGGTATTTGATATTGTCCCCCTTAATAATTAACCTTTTATTTGTTTTTGAAAATTACCCTAATCTAGTTATCAAAATATCCTCTCTGGTACTCCGTTACTTAATAAAAAATATTAATTGATAATTTTTAGTAAACCTTAGGGGTCTAGTTGATTAAAGTATCAAATATGTTTTTCACTTGAAATTAGGCCAAAACATAATGATACTATTTGATATTGTCCCTTATAGCATATTTTAATATTCTAATTAGGATAATCTTCACAATTTTTTTTTTTTAGGTTTTTTAAATCTTATATGGTTATATGTGGTTTTTTGAAAATAACCACATATAATTTATAGCAATAGGATAATATCAAATATCACCCTTGTGTTTTGACTTAATTTTAGACGAAAAGTATGTTTAACACTTTAATCAACTAAATCCCTGAGGTTTATCCAAAATCATCAACAAGTCTTTCCCGTTAACTTCTGTTTAATTGATACAGTAATTTAGGAGAGAAAAAGATTATTATGCCCCTCTTCTGTTACATTTATTAAGGGACAATATCAAACACCACCCTTATGTTTTGACCTAATTTTATACGGAAAGTATGTTTGACACTTTAATCAACTAGACCCTGAGGTTTGTCTAAAATCATCAATAAACATTTTTTATTAACTGACAGAGTAACAGAAGCGAAAAAAAGACTACTATATCCCTTATTAAGTTTAGCTCAAATACAATATTGTAAACACTATAAAAATATGAAAATACCTTTGAAATATAATAAACATAAAAAGGCTTTAAAGTATACATATAAACTTAAAAATTTTGATTTTGCCCTTGATTAAAATTTCAAATTTGAATGAAAAAATTAAAGTCATACACAACATTTGCATTATTAAAAAAAAATTAAATTTGAAATTTTGAATTTTTTATTTTTATAAAATTTCAAATTTGATTTTTCTTTTAATAATGCAAATGTTGTCTATGATTTTAATTTTTTCTTTCAAATATGAAATTTTAATCAAAGGCAAAATTGAAATTTTTAAGTTTATATGTGTACCTCAAGATCCTCTTATGTTTATTATGTTTCAAGGGTATTTTCGTATTTTTATAAAATGATTAAAATTTTATATTTGAGCTAGACTTAATTAGGGATATAGTAGTCTTTTTTCACTTTTGTTACTCTGTCAGTTAATGAAAAAGGTTTATTAATGATTTTGAAACCTTAGGAGTCTAGTTGATTAAAGTGTCAAACATGCTTTCCGTCTGAAATTAGACCAAAACATGAGGGCGGTGTTTGATATTGTCCCCTTTAATAATTAACCTTTTGTTTGTTTTTAAAAATTACCCTAATTTAGTTATCAAAATACCCTCTTTGGTACTCCGTTACTTGATAAAATATATTAATTAATTGATGATTTTTAATAAACCTTAGGGGTCTAGTTGATTAAAGTATCAAATATGTTTTTCATCTGAAATTAGGCCAAAACATAATGATACTATTTGATATTGTCGTTATAGCATATTTTAATATTCTAATTAGGATAATCTTCACAAATCTTTTTTTTTTTTTGAGGTTTTTTAAATCTTATATGGTTATATGTGGTTTTGAAAATTTTAAAAATCTTTATATCATTATTTTATTTTGTTAAATCAATTTGAGATTAAATTTATTAAATTACCCCTAAAATACTAAATTTGAAGAAATTGTTATTCTTAAAAATAATGTATTCCACATCATTTTTTAAATCAATTATTATAAAAATTTTACTTTACCATATGTGCAATATTTTTTCTTATAACTTTTAGTATCTTATTTATTGAATTAAATTAGTAGTTATTGAATTTAACATTTTAATATATTATCAAAAGTTTAATATATTTATAACAATTTGAAATGACAAAAAAAGAAACATATTAAATATTTATTTAATAAAAAATAATTTTTAATTTCTATTACATATTATTTCAAAATTAAATTTTAGGTATAGTTTAGTTTTTACTTAACTGAAATTTATCATAACATTCTAACTTTGACTGAAGGTAAGTAGAGGTATGGATGGTATTTTGAAGCTCGCTTATAAATCATGAAGGTTCAACAAAGCTCTAAGGGATGTTTTTTCAAATTTACCCCATATCAAATATTATCAAATTTTCTTATACATTATTGAAGCTTTTTATTATTATAATTGGTGTTATTTATTGAACTATCAAATCAATATAGATAATATTATAATAATTAATAATATTATAGATTTTGATTGCTACTCAAGCTTAACTTGGAAACGGTTACAGAATAGTAAGGTTTTCAAAATCTAATCTAATTTAGTTAATCCTATCAGTCTAATCCAAACCTATCCAATATGATTGATTTGGATTACTTAATTGGTTTAGATTCATTTTTTAATTAAATTTAATGTAATTGGATTGGATATTGGTTTTTCGTTATAAAACAAATCCAATCCAATCTAAACTTTAAAAAAGAAGAAAAAGAAGAACAAATTTTATATATTTAACTAGGACATTCATTTTATAACTAATGGGACAGGTTCATGCTGTAAATTCATCTAGGATCATGCAATTAGAGTTAAATTAAACAAAATTTGTGGTAAAATTTCTTATAAACTCCAAGCTATGCAAGATCAAAAATCCACCAAGAAAGTCTAGCTTTTCCACCACCAAATTCCACCAAGAATAAGTATATTGATTTGCTAATGGCTAAGTACCCCTCACTCCTAAGGATTAATGTTATCTTGCTACAGAATTAGTGAAAATTTTGAAGCAAAATGTTTCACAAGTGAGAGAGCAAGCATTCGGCAAAGTGAGTGAATGGAGAGAGAAAAAGGCTTTCATGCAATATTATATGGGTTTTGTGTGAGTGCTTCACATACTAAAGATTCCAAAAATTAGTGAATTAATTTTAGCCAAGAAAAATCAAATAATTCTCTACCAAGTGAATATTAGTCAATCAAAATGATTCTTAGCCACTAAGAAAAGGATATTCCAAGAATATACTATTGGCTAATCACCACTAAACCCATATACTTGAATTATTCTCTCTTTCATCCTTGGGTCTAATGGGTTTGGGTTTAAATACAACATTTCAAATCTTTATTCAATGGACCTAATCTATTTTATATGTCTAAGCCCAAAACTATTTAGTGATCTAACCCACTAAATTGGCTTACGCAATTTTAAGCCCATTGTGAATAGTATAGGAAAAATATTATTCATAGATCACTATTCACCCTAGGTGAAAAACGCTCTCATAACTCCCGTATCAATCCGTCATCAGAGTATATTCGGAGTACGACCCATTAGGATTTTAGATATGTTGGCCAAAAATCGTCACGCGCAGACTATCTATATTCCTGAACATAAAATGTTGAGCCCATGATTTATAAGGCATGGTTGGCTTCTAGCAAAGCACCAAACCTCCCAATTCTCTGAAAGTGCACGTAACGTCATGTAACCTTTGTTAGGCGTAGTTGAATGTAATTCAATCTTATGCCAAATGTCACATACGTGGTCTAGGGATGGAACGTGTCTTCCCTAATAACGACAAACAATTCAGATCCTTGTTTGTCGTATGATTCTTATTTACGAGCCGTGACCAAGAACAATTCTCATCACGCTCTTGTATACCGATTGGGCTATGACTAATCACCGTTGAATCTGGTGTGACATCATCTTCAAATACCTAGAGTGATATGTCCCATCTTGACGTTACACCCACTCCTAAATAGGTTACGGCGCACCCAACGACAAGCGTATCTCTAACTCGGAAAGAGTTATTCACGTAAGTGTCAAAACGAATCGATCTCTAAATGAAATGGCCGTGTAAGTCTCAGGTCTAAGGATTACTTACACGTACCCTGAGTAGACCTCGCATAGATACTTAGGTAATATACCAATAGGATTCCATATCGGGTCGAGTCCAGTGAATCTATTCCCGTATCTAAACGGCTAACAGTGTTCCCTTATACACTTGCATAAGTATCCGATACTTAAATGTGTGAAAATCATACTATTATATTTCTATAACCAGTACAAGTGCAATATTAGTCTATCTGTACTGCGGATGTTCTGTTTCGACAGTACTTCGACCAGGGACGTTTCAATGATGTTATATTTTGCATCAAATGATTTCTGTCTCACAATCAAATTATTTATATTCACATCATAAGGACTTTATCACATAATATAAATTTTTAATCCAATCACAATAAATGATAAAAGTACAATTTCCTGTAATACATAAATCAATAACGTATAATTTACAATGTATATTTACAATATGATGCTCTAGGGCACAAATAGTCCAACAGTTCAGGAGACATAAGTTTAAACATAAATTTATACACAAATTGTTGACCATTAGATTAAAGTAAAATCAATGATTTAGATTCTCTTTCATATATTCTCTCTCTTCTTATTTATTGTTTTGTCTTTTCTCTACAAACTAATCTAACAGAAGTCTTACGGAGATCTTCTTTCATCTAAGCCTTGTCCTCTCCAAACAGCCAGCAAATTGGAAGAACCGGAGGCCAAAATTAGCAGATAGAAAGTGCAACCTGGTGGCTCATAGCAAAGACAACCAGTGAAAATTAGACCTTGGTGGACCCATGTCTAGTGCACCACCAAAATTAAAGTGGGACAGAGTCAAAATGAAGTGGTGACGGAAAAAGACTAGTTGTATTCACTTTTCATCTCATGGAGTATGATACGATGTTAAATTACAAGAAAAATCTGTTGATGACAAGAAAGAAAAAGAATGAAACTTAATGCATAATATTGATATTCTCGTTGTTCCCAAAACTAGCGGCAATAATATCAACAATCTTCCTCTATGAATCAACAATCATTTGAATCCTCTTATTCTCCATCTCCACTCTCCACCTCTTATTTTCCTTAATCATCCTAATCTTCCTCTTCTCCATCCTCACAAACCTCCCTGCAAATTCCCTCATTTCTGTCGCCAATCTCACTCCCGACTCCTCATTTTCATCGTCATCAACAATTTCAGGCCTGCTGAGTATGTATTATGGGCTCCACAACTTGATAAAATTGCCATCATCCTACTCCATCCTCGCAGATCTGTTGCAAATTTTATTTGCTATGCTGTTCGACTTTCGACTGATTTTGACTTTCTGGTTGTTAAGACGTTTGGAGAGGACAAGGCTTAGTTGAAAGAAGATCTCCATTAGAATTCCGTTAGATTGGTTAGTAGAGCAAAGACAAAACAATAAATAATAAGAGAGAGGTTACATAAAAAAGAATCTAAACTATTGATTTTATTTTAATATAATGGTAAATAATTTATGTATAAATTTGTGTCTTATGAACCTGCCCCATAACTAATATATCTTATCTAATTTTTTAGTTTTTAAAATTTTATATAATATTGATTATTTATTCTAATATGTACTAGTGTGAATTATGAAATATTATTGAATTTAATTAAATTAGATTTTAATATATTTTAAGTTGGATTGGGTTTGATTTTATTTTTATGTGTCAGATCAGATTTCATTTCTATTTGAAATTGGATCAAATTGAATTAAAAATTTGATAATCCAATTTATAATTGATTGAATTTGACAAAATTGATTTCTGTAATTAATATAACAATTACTTACAAAAAAATAATTTAGCAAATTAATAAGACAATACTAATTGAACTAATTAATGACAAAATAATAAATAAATGAACTGATTAATAACACCGATAGTTACAAACAATTAAAGCCGAATGTTACAAGTCCATTTATGCCAAAACGTTTTTTTTTTTATTTAATTGCCATTAAGCCTAAAACTGTTTTTAACTTAATTAAATTTATGATTTTAATTGGAAAAAATAAAAAGAAAAATAATAAAACCAAGTCCAATTGACCAGCTCCACATCCTACGTGCTCACTCTATATATAAAAGCAAGTTTGGTTTTTCATACTTTTCCCATGTGGAGCAAACAATTTTTCTTTAAAATTTTTCAACTCATGGGTGCATTTTGAGTAATAATTTCTTATTTACCTATTCATTATTTTGAATATATGATAAATATTTTTTAAGTTCTTGGCCCAAACACTTATGTTTAAAAAAAAAAATTCTGAAGTTCTCACGTAAGAGAATTCAAATCCATAAAAAAAATCTACTAAAACAAAAAAGTCTTAATCAAAATTAAATTTCAAAATAGCTAGCCAATTGAACGTAGATTATCTAAGATCCAATAAACTTCATATTTTGTCGTAATAGATTTTATTATTACAAGAATTGATGTGAAAGGATCATAATTGCACTATCTGATTAAACAATTATTTAATATATTTAATTTAAAATAATCAACAAATTAAATAAGAAATATGAGGTAATATGTCTTAGAATTTAAAAAAAGCTAAGAAAGACCATTTTATTTTTCTAATAATAGATCTTATACAAATATTTCAATTAATATTCATTACACTTGTATTTTCGTTTGTTTTACTATTAATTCAATATCTCCAAATTAAACACTTCTACGATGCATGCTTGGTGAAGTTGATTATGTTCCTAGTTGATTGCAAAATAAGTTTTCGTATTTCACCATGGTGCCTATTTTGAAACCAATGTTACTCATCTTCACAATGGATCTCTAAAACTCCATGCTGAAGGTTAAGTTGAGCAAGCCTTTGATACCTGAGAAGTGTTGTACGAGAGTTCCGGTGGAGCCTTTTGTTATAAATTTAATGTTTAACATAGATAAATGAGTAGTATTAACGGGAACTTAAAAAAAAAAAAATTATGAAGGCATATTAAAAATTAATTACCTTATTTAAAAATTTAAATGTTATTACTACATTTCAACATCTACAGATTTTTTTGATTGTTAGTGTCTAAGTCTTAATAAGTCAATAGATATATTTGGATTATCAAGTTGTCGGTCTTTGACAATGAAACCTATAGTCTGTCGATTGTTAGCACTTGATGATAGATCTTGGGAGGACTTATGTACCGTTCAAGTGCGGAACGCCTTCTCAGGAGAGGATCATATGGTGTTTAAACTTAATCGGTATTTCGACATCGACAAACTTAATTGACATAACCAAATTTTGACATCTCAATAACTTGATAAGTCTTTTGGGATTATCGAGTTGTCAGTCTTAAGCACTTGAAACATGTAGGCTGTCGAATGTTAGAACTCGATGATGGATCTCAAGAGGACTTTTGAACTGTTCAAGTGTGAAATATCTTCCTGAGAGAGGATCACTTAGTGTTTAAAATTAGTCGAAAAGAAAAATAACATGATTACCTTTCTTCTCTGTTAGGGTTTTATAAACCTCATGCCTTACCAGTGTACGTCTGATGATAGTCTAAACAGAGACGGGTAGGCGTCTACGGTTGCAAAACTTTTTTGCACAATTGAGATAGGTTTGAGAGGTGAGGGGTGGCACCTGAAGGATCCCGGGAGGACTTTTGGTGTAATACCCGGAGAAATCAAGTAAGGTATATAAATGAATATTTGACATGTTAATGTAAGATATGTAAATTGGGAGTGTGAGTGAAAAATCAATCAAGCAAAAGATAAGGCAAAATGCGAAGAAAATGGAAGTGCAATTCAGCAAATTGAATTGAATTTTCTACAGGAACACCTCTTAGTAGTTTGGGTATAACGTTTTCATCCAATATCAAAATACAGTGATTCAGGTGGCGTTGGAAAGCTAAGAGAAAGAGCTACAACTTTCAGGTTGATGACTTCTCCAAATTCAAAACTTTTTTTTCCGGACAAAAAGTTTACGCCTAGGCGTGAAATGATTCCACGCCTAGGTGAGGAACTGGAAAATTTGACATACTTGGGATAGAAAGTTGGCGCCTAGGCATGGAATCGGGTTGTTATGAGAATTAAAATTTTTTTAATGACATATGTGTCCTTTTTCTAAAATTTTATAAAAATCCCATCCCTTTTCTTCATTTTAGACGATAGAGACACGAGAAAGGAAGAGAAAAATAGAAATAGGGAAGGAGAGAAAGGAAAGGGGAGAAGAGAGAAAGGCTGACGGATCTGTGCATTGTCAATCCGTGGTAGGGATATCACTTCTATTCATCTCTACTCCATTTTAATTGATGTACTTTGTGAATATGGAGTTAATTTTTGTTAGATTTGGGATTATACCACTTGGGGTTTGTTGGATTGAAACCCGTGTGTGAAATTGTTGTGAGATTTGTGGAATTTATTGCATATTTGAAATAGGAAGTAGAGATTCGAAGCATTTGTGTGTGATGAGATTGTGGGTCACGTGATTTCTGGGTTTTGGCATGGAATTGGCTATGGTTCTTGGTTGGTGACATTCATGTATGGGTTTAGACGCATTAAACATATGGTTATGTGTGTCATGTGAGTATTTGCTAATTGAAATTAGAAATGAACATATAACCCTGGATATTGTAATTGGAGTTAGAAATAGATACTTGGCTATGGATGTGAGGTGAATGATGAATTTGAGGAGAGAAATGGTATCGTGAATGTGAAACCTAACATGTCAGAGGAAATGATGTTGGAGAATTTTATGTAGGATGTTGGTGTTAGGCCTTGGGTGGGCCCGACCGATTTGGGATCCAAGGAGAACACCTCTAACGTATATCTAGTGTTAGGCCTTAGAGGTCCAGTTGATCTAGGGTCTAAGGAAAATACTCTTGAGATCATTCTAGCGTTAGGCCTTAAAGGTCCAGTTGATTTGGTGTATAAGGAAAACACTCTTGATATGATTTTAGTATTAGGTCTTAGAAGTCCAGCTAATCTAGGGTCTAAGGAAACACTAGATTGGGGAATCTATAGAGAAATGTGGCGCATGTGTTGTGGACTTGACGTTTATTAACTAAAAATGTTATAGATTTGTGTATGTTGTGAGATTTTCTACTGGGTTGTGTTGCTCACTCCTTTCCTTCCACAAGTACTAGAGGTTAGATATCAGGCGGGAATGTTCCGGAGCTTACTTAGAGGACTTCTAGAGAGTCTAGAAATGCACCCTTACATTCAGTAAGTATTTTGACTCATATGATGTTCCGGAGCTTACTTAGAGGACTTCCGGAGAGTCTAGAAATGTACCCTTACATTCATTATGTATTTTGACTCATATGTAAAAGATATTCAGATATTTTATAAAAACTTTACTATTTTTATGTATACATTTGAATTCGAATCTCTAATTTAACTTTTATCACATTCATTTACATAGCTCACCCCCAGAACTCCAGTATAAGGGGTTTCAGGGCAAGACAGAGTGGTATTAGAGCACAGGCTTTACACTGTGGACCTAGGAAGTGGGTAGGGTTGTTAGGAAGAGGATTGAGTCTGGTGTCTAGTAGGAATATATGGTGATTTAGAATGTGAAACTTATAATGTTTTGTTTTGAAAGTGTTCAAGGATGAGACGATGAGGTAGAAGAGCTACAAGTGTTAACCGTCCAAGAGCTAAGGGGGATAATTTTCTTGGGGCTATGAGAGATGTGACAAATACATTGGTTGAGACAGTTGTAAACATGGTTAGAGATACTATACGAGCCAGTCAACCACTGGTTCCACCCATGCATAGAGAGGGTGCTGAGAATAAGATGAGAAATGTCTTGACAGAAGTCCAATGACACAATCCTCCAATTTTTAATGGGAAACCTAATCCTGTAGTGGCTGAGGATTGGCTTATGAGAGTGAAGGGATTGTTTGATCTTTTGAAAATTGAGTCAGATTTGAGAGTGAGAATAGCAACTCATCTATTGACAGGAAATGCATTACAATGGTGGGCATCTGTGGAAAGAATGAGGGAAGGGAAAATCCGTACCTGGAGTGATTTTTCCATTGTATTCCTAGATAAATATTTTCCTATTGTAATAAGGTATCAAAAAGAGGAAGAGTTCCTGGCATTGAAACAAGGAAATATGGCAGTGCAACAATATGAGGCACAGTTCACCACACTATCAAGATTCACAACAAGATTAATGGTGATGATGCTACAAAGGCTAGAAGGTTCCAAAGGGGACTGAAGGAGGATATTCGATCTTTAGTGGTAGTTTGAGGTTAGTCAGTTATGCTGATGTGGTAGAAACTGCTATGGTGGCTGAAAAGGAGATTAGATAGATAAAGAGAATAAGAGGACCTGGGATACCTCGTAGAGGATAAAGATATGGTGGGCAGTCAAGTAAAAGAAAGAAGACTCCATCGAGAGCTCCTCTTCTGATTTGTAGTCATCACAAAGTAATAAGATGTGTTTTCAGTGTGGAAAGAAAGGTCATTTATGCAACGATTGTCCGTAATGTTATAAATGTGAGCAATATGGTCATATACCAAGAAATTGCCCATCTAAGATGATAGGTGTTCAAGGGACAATTGGTTAGGCTTAGTCAACGTCTCAATCTGAGTCCAGATCACAAGTTAGGCAACCACAGATGTAGCGACCTTCCACTCAGTCTCAATCATCCCAAGGGTCTCGAACTGCTCCTTCTCAATCATATAGGCCTCAAAGGTCGTTCCAAAGGGGCGAAAGACAAGGGCAGATGACCCAGGGATGAGTCTTTGCTTTGGGTTAGTCGTCAGAACCTATGGATCACGAGGTGGTGGAAGGTACATTTTTTGTTTTTCATACATTGGCGCGTATCTTATTTGACTCTGGTGCTACTTATTCTTTTATATCTACTCAGGTTGCATGTGCATTGGAGTTAAAAATTGATATGTTGGAATATAGGTTGAGTGTAGTGTCACCAATGGGTAGCACAATAAAGGCTAAGAGAGTATGTAGATCTTGTGTATTAGAAATTGGGGGTTATAAGTTAAGATTTGACTTAATACTCATGGAGTTATTCAAGTATGATGTTATATTGGGGATGGATTGGTTATTGACTTTTAGAGTTACGTTGAATTGTTACAAGAAGAAAGTAACAAATATCTTCCAAAAGGATTTGAGTTTAGTTTTTATGGAGGTAAATGATTAGCACTTAAAAGTGTATGTTTATTAAGAGTTTAAATCATTGTTTTTACACTTTAAGTGCTATTAATG